>JBBIGA010000027.1:11818885-11829108 GCA_037576975.1 Alestes dentex | reverse complement strand
CAAGTCCAGATGACTTATGAACTCCTTTCTACGTTGATTTGACTCCCTGGATGAATGAAAAGAATGAACCTTCACAGGCAAGTCCTATGCTAAACTAATGTTTGGCTTCTGAAGTTATTTGTGGAGGACTGAAATGGTATTTAAGGTTCTTTTTAATCAGTGATCCATTGTTTCTTTGATTTGAACCCCACAGGTGGACATTTCCCCAGGACCCGATGGACGCTTTGGCTTCACTATAGTTGGAGACTCCCCGCTTCTGGTGGAGGACTGTTTGCACAACTCCCCGGCGGGCCGCAGTGGTCTACGGGCAGGGGACTATGTGATGGAGGTAAATGGGATTCCAGTGAAGCAGCACGAGACGGCTGCAGCCATGATTAAAGCATCCCAGGGGCGAACACTGCGTCTGGGTGTGCTCAGAATCAACCGCTGGCAGAAGCGCATGAGCAGCAGCATGAAGGAAACTTACCACAGTGGAGACATGGTGCGGCAGGACCGCAAACACAAAGCCCTGGAGTTCAACAAGAAGGTACTACACTCATATGTCATATGTGTGTGGTGGCCTCTAACACAGTGCAACATGCTTTCAATGATTGACCAGATGAGTAAATCATTCAAAATGGTCAAATGTAAAATGTGCCACTCTACGGGAAAAGTCAGAAATTATGGTGATCGAAACTAGACGTGTTTAAAGCCTATTTCATCTAAATCATAGAAAGCTATTACATGTAATGGTTATGAATACACTTCCTGATGCCAGACACAATCGTTGATGGCAGATGGTACATTTTTTGTAAGGAAATTTGTTATCATTAACAATACATATGACAACATGCATGAATCCACTGGTAATTTTGAGTGATAGATACTGTATTAGTGTTGCAGACATTATGGCCCCTGGTTCCTATAAGCACCACTGTAGAAAGACAGACTGCAACAGACCGCTCTGAATGACTTGTTTGTGTCTGAAAGATTGAAATAGGAAGGAAGTCTGAAAAATCAGTGGAATTTCAGAACATCACATTCCAAAACAGGAAATCAACTATTCCGCATCAGCTGTGTTATTCAGTTTTGATAATTTAGTCCATCTTTCAGGTGGTGCTGTAGCAAATATTCTCAGTTACTTTTAAATGACAACCATTTGTCTTTGTTTAAAGAGTCTTTGGTGGAGCTTGTCGCTGGTCTTACATGGTTCCATTGAATCTTCTCTGCTGTGTTTTCAGGTTGAGGAGATCTTAGGAGAGGAGCCAGCCGTGAAGGAGAGGTTGTTTGATCTGCTGAAGCAGTATGCTACAGAGAGGGACGTGGAGGGGCTGGCCTCCACCCTGCCTGAGATACTCATCAATGAAGAGCATCAGCAGCTGATTGACAGCATCAGGTACAAAACAAATGGCTTTTCAGCATTATTTTCAGCAAACACTGATAGTCAGAAAGAACTGACTGCATGCACGTACGTCGTTCAGTTATGTTCAGCGGCTGTTTTTGATGCTTTTATCTGTTCTGCTCACTTAAAACCATAACAAATGGTGACACTCCAGCTACACAATGTAAAATGCTACGCAGTTCATTGAGTGAATTTCATGTACAATTTCGAACCCTCATGTTAAGCCAGTCCTTTTAATAATTTAAAAAACTTTGGTAAAGCTTGACATAGCAGTTTATGGTTGTCTTCAAGACTACAAAATGCTGAAAACTCCACCATTTATTTATTTAATTAATTATTTATTATAACCAACACAAATATGCAAAAATGTTCTTCCTCACATTTATACATATTGAGTGACGTCTTGGATCGTCTTGTTTGAATTTCCATCATTTGTTGTGGTTTTCCAACTTTAAGTGACCGAAAAAACATAAATGTATGACAAGTATTGGAGGTAATGAGGTACAAAGTAGTTTGCAGCAATGTGACTGGTCCTTTTTATAATGGTTCAGTTATTGCAATCACATTATATAATGAGAATCCCCGTACTTGCGTTACTCATCTTACGAGAACAAAATAAATGTGTTATGTGTGTTTACTACCTGCAACAGCTGAATGCATATCTCTGATTGTGAATATGAGCAGGGTGTATTTTTTGATGAAGTAGAGGAAACACGTATGGAGTCTTCTACTACAAAAAAAAAAAATCACAATTAGTACTTTGTTGCTGCTTCTCGGGCGTTTCTGACGGCCTGAATCCTTTGAAGCATGAACTTCACTAATGAAAAGCATTTTCTCCGTCAAGCTAGTTCCAACTTTCAACTTGGTTTCTTTCCATGTCACTGAGTTGATCTGCCTTTCCTAAGGAAAAGCTCAAAAAAAAATTACGCTATGATGAGATGCACTGGCATCCTGAAAAAGACTATTAAAAAAAACTCATTTTCTTTTGATGGTATGAGAAAAGTGTCCACAGTATTAGTGTACACCTACGCATTGACTGTTGAGGTGATGATATTCCTTGGTCCTTTTCCTGAGATGCAACCCGATATCATAAATGAGTGAGGAAATTTGACTGTTTTCCTCAGTCATCATCATTTTATTCATCAGAACGCCACCAGACAATAATTCCAGCCCAATCTCCTTGGCTGATGCGGATGTGTAATTCATCACTGAATATCGCTTTCATCCAATCATCCACACTCTGTGACTGCTTCTCTTTATCCCAGCGTGACCTTGTTTTCTTCTGTGTAGGTGTTAGTGCTAGCTTTCGTTGAACCTTTCTGTGTATAAATCCTTTTTCAGGAGCTTTCTTACAGCTCTGTGACAAACAAGATTCAAGATGATTCAAGATGTTTATTATTTGTCACATAAGCAGATATACACATACAGTGAAATGTAGTCTTGAATCTCCTGAGGCATTATGGTATGAGAAATGCTACTGAGTGCCAGTGAATGTGTGGCATATCCTGGCTGAGAAGCCTCATGACCTCAGGATTAAAGCGTCTATCGAGTCTCTCAGTCCTGGCCAAAAGGCTGGAGGATCGTTTGCCTGAGTTCAGCAGGCAGAACAGATACTTGCTGGGATGGGAAGAGTCCGTTATAGATGGTATAGATGTTCTTCAGGGAGCGCAGAGCAGATCTGGCGCTCTGCTGCTCTGATCACCTGCCACAGTTCCATGATGTGATACTTATGGTCAAGATGCTCTCAAAAGCAGCTGTGTACAAACTTTTTAGGATCACAGGAGTGACCCTAACCCTCCTGAGCTGTTTTAAATGATAAGGACACTACTTCACCTTTGTGACCAGAGTGTTTGTGTGTAGTGACCAGGTATGAACACAGAGGTACTTAAAGGTGCTCGCCACCTCCGCTGGGTCGGCATTTATCTAAGTGGGAGAGCAGAATCTTCGCTGTTTCCTGCTGTGGTTCACAACCAGTTCCTTTGTTTTGCTGATGTTCAGCTGGAGGCAGTTTGCCTGACACCGTGTTGCCAGGCTCTCCACCTCCTGTCAACCAGTTAAAGGTGTAGAGCCAACTCCTGATTCTGCCTATTCGTTTTTCAATTGTTTTGTTGTGCATTCTTAATTTTCAAGGTGATACGATTCAAGTTTTGTATCCAGACCCTTTGACGTCTTCCCTGGTCTACCTGTGTGCTTTCCTTTTATAACGTTCCCATTTTGTTTAGACAGGTTCTACACACAGCTGACCTGGAACTACAAACATCTTTTGCCACATTCCTAGTGGATTTCCTCCTCTTTCTTCGCCTTATTCTTGAAGGACCTTTATAATTCTTTCCTTTGTTTCAACTGACAACTCTCTTGTTGAGGCCATGTTTCCTTTCAGATTAGCCAAGTCCAACATTCATTCAGACTTCATTAAAGTCTTCTGCAGACCATTTTCAGACTTGTGCTGGCATTAGTTTTAGAAGTGCAAACGTGATTTCATCATTGTTTCCTCCACATCGAAGGATTCCATCATTTTTTTCCTCTGCTTGATCAGGAAAAAATATGCAATTAGTTAAAATTATGTAATTGGATTTGCTTGAGATGTGTTTAATGAAGCCAGAATGTTTAGTTATTAAACAAAATAGTTTTGTGTCATAAATGTGATTTCATATGTGTGGTTTATTTTCTAGATAGTAAAAAAGCTGAATGATCATCTTCTAAGTGTGGTTATTTCACAATTTTTCCAGAGGTTGTAGTGACTCTTACTGTCTATTAGATGTAATTAATAACTTGTAATGGGTTACTTTTTCGAGTGACTCCGTGTACTTTTCAGGTCAGGGCAGGTCAATGTCAGACCAAACATCAGACCATTTTATCACCCATGTCAACAAACTGACAAACTGATATTTGAATAATGAGGTTTTCTTGTATTTTTGTGATGAATTTAGGTACATTTTCTCTCTCTCTCTCTTTAAGTACTTGTCTCAAATGTGGCGACAGAAGCTGTCAACAGCCTTGTCGTAATCAGGCCAGTCTATAAATATTTTAGAGTATTAGGTGCTATGCCAAGTCCAATGGCAGCAGCTGCAGAAAGATTTGATGAGATGGAAAGCTTGATACCTTTGCATCTTTCCCTGTGCGGGTAGGACTCCTGCTATTTGGACCTCAGCAAAAGAAAGTGGAAAACAAAAAGGTTTGTTTTGCTGCCAGCTATGTCTACCGTCTCTTCTAATCTGGTATGCGCTGCTGGAAGTACAGTAGAATGCAGCCAAATGTGTATGTGCTCCAGCAAAACTGCATCATTTTTCTATTATTTTAATCATATACGTGAGCGTATAAAGTGTACTACAGCGTACGTTTAACAGGGTAGAAAGACAATAGTGTTGTGTGTTTGTTTCTATCCCTGACAGTCTATTTTCTGTGGCCTTACAGGATAATGAGACTTCTCTCTTTCAGACGGAGGTTGTTTTCATTGGATTAATGAAATGGCCTTGCTCTTCAAGTGGCTACGCGCTGGGCCTCTGATAACTGTATTATTATTAGCTTGAGTGGCTCTCTCTGAGCCGCTGAGCTTGCTAATTGGGAGGAAATCAATTTTCAGGAACAAAAGACCTCTCTCTGCATTTTCATTGTTTTCCTTTTATTTAGTGGACTAACAGTATCCTTGTATGGCGGAAAAAAACGCCATCACTTTGATCAGTCCTATATGCAGCCAGTCAGAAGTCTCTTGGGAATATCATGTTTCTTTATACTCAGCACCAAATTCAGAAGACCCCTTTTGCACAGTCATCACTGCCTACCCTTTCTCATGTTGTCCACCAGCCTATGGGATTTTTCACTCTTGTTGAAAATAATAGGACAGCTATAGAAGCTTTTGTAGGATTAGTATGAGAATTAAGTAAGTAATAAGTAACCTGTTACTCTAGTTTACTATAGTTTTTACTGAAGAATGTAATGATGTTCAGGGAGAGCACTCCCTGATGTGATAACATGGGTGATTCAAATTTACAAGCTGTCACAGAGCCCCCCCAGTTAGGTGAACGACCCCTTGGTTGAGGCACTGTTTTTGAGGCCTGGTGGAATTCTTGGCTTAGGGAGGGGTCCAGTGTGTCCTGCGCAGCGATCCAACATTGTACTTCTGAGCCATGCCCCTTCCAATCAGATACTGTAATCCTTCTTGAGTTCAGGAAACCCATGACCTTGTACATGGTGGCTCACCATCCTGCCTAGGGGAACACAAAAATGTTTTTTAACATGAATGCATGGAACACTGGGTGAATGCAGTAATGAGTAACTGTAAAAAAAATATATGACAGCATTGATTCAATGTAGAACTCTCAACAGTCTGATGTATTGAGGGCTTTGCTTCCGTCTGGGTATTCATAGCTTGATGTCTCTAGACAACCTCACTCGCTGTCCAGGTCAGTAGGTGAGCCCTAGATGCTGGTGTCAATCTGCTTGTGCCTTTTGTGCTGCCACTGCCTTCAAAATCGTCTCTCTGGTACCGCACCAGATTCTTTTGCAGTTTCTTGGCTACTGCTGGAATCTTGTATTTCTGCTCCTCTTCTGGCAGAAATGATGGTTGATATCCTAAAACACACTAAAATGGAGAAAGATTTGTGGAAGTGAGATACAATGAATTGTCTGTGTATTCCACATACAGGAGGTATTCGGCCCTTCTGTTTTGCTCTCCGCTACAGTAGGAACATAGCATACATCCTATTTCTCAGCTTAATCTTTCCTTTTGGCCATTTCATTGAGGGTGATATCCTGATGACATGTTTAAGTGATGTCCAAGTTTCTTGCAAAAAGCTTCTCCTTCCTTGACTGATGCCTTAAGCAAGTGAGGTGTCACATGATACTAGGAATGTGAAATTCTGTATGGATAACCTAATTACTTGTTCTGAAGGTAATTCCTCACCCCAACAAGCAGTATTGGTTTTTAGTTCCTCTTTAAGTCCTCAAAAGTACATGGTCTTTAAAGCGGGCTGCTGCAATTGTAAGGCAATCTTGGCTTCGGTCATATTCCCTTGCTTTAACGAAGCTAATCTTTTTCCTGCTCCGTTCCCCGAAACTACATAGCTAAATACTTCTTTAAACTGTGATAAGGAATTGTCCTGAGATTGTAAACTGACTGCAAACTGATTACTAATTGCTGTAGCCCATTTCATTATCTTCCCTGTAAGTAGGGAGATAACAAATGCCACCTTAGCTTCTTCTGATATAAATGATTTGGTGTGATGAACAAAATACAGAGAGATTAGCAGCAAGATACCCTGGCATTGATCAGGATAACCTTAAAAGCCTTTGGGTACTGGAACTGGAATAGATTCAGTGGCTGACAGGAGTAACATTGCTTCGGGGGTTCAGGCTCCACCATGCTTGATGAGGTGCGGCACTGCTCAAGAAATTCCTGCGGGATCTCTTGAATGTGCTTGAGGATGTCCTCATGAGTACCCAACAGGGTTCCCTGATGAGCCAAAACCTGTCAAAAGAAACTTGACTTCTGCTGAGACCGCAATAAGTTGTTGTCATTGTATTCTATAACAATGATAGGGTGGATTACTCAGTTGCAGAAAAGAGTTTAATAGAATATAAGGAGTTTGTATGCAATGAAAGAACAAGTCCAAATTTTGGCGAACCATGAAAAAACAGATTATCCAAATTCGTAATCCTTAAGACACTCCAAGTAGAGCAGGGGCAAACAGTAGAAGAAGGGCAAGGAAAAAAAAAACGAAATAAGAGTTTCACAGGCACGACTAGAGGCTTAAGTCAGGGTACAGAACACTCAGCAAAAAAAGAAAAAAAGAATCAGAAAAATGCTATAATACACCATGAAAGGCAATGATACTTTCTACAATGCTACAACTGGAAGTTATGCTTGGAGAATGCCCATAGCTCCCCCGAGGGTGAATTATAGCTCGGGTTGTCACAAAGAAGTAGAAGAAGGCAACATTCTTTGAATATTACATAATTATTTTAGTACATGTTTTTCTGTCTAATCTCTATACTGTATGCTGCCCCTGTAGCAAATGGGCAATTACCATGGCCGATAATTTCAATGTGTTTTTGTTGTACTTTGAAAAACAGATCATTAGCTGACTAAATACAGCCATTGTTAATTGGTTTCCATTAAAGAACCTGCCCAATGATTTCTTTCACAAGCACCTGCTCTTTGGTTTCTATTATAAGCAGCCACCCTTTGACTTCTATTTTTAGCATATTTCCATCGGCTTCTATTATAATTGTGTTTTGAGCCAGCTGATTTCTAAGTATTGGGTAATTATTGTCCAAGGTTATTGACTGGAGGATACAGATTCTAAGGAATCTCTCCTCCTTTTGCCCTCGGTATCATTCCCCACCCAGTCTCTTCTCTTCTCCTCTCCCTCACCCCCCTCTGCACACTCACAGTTTGTTGTCACATCATAAAAAATCTCACATTCCCCTCCCCGCTCTTTATCTCTAATCTCTTGTTGGCATTTACTTATTTATTTATTTTTCCCTGTGTCCAAATGTTGCTACTGGCAGCATTTGGAAGTACCGTTTCCCAGCTCATTCACACACTGCTTACCCTTTACTGTATTGTGGAGTAACTCAGAGGCAGTGTGCTATCTATGCTTTCTGCACCAAGCTGGGAAGTTTCCGTGTATAGGATTACTGCAGACTCTTCTCAGCGTGATGAACTGCTGTTGGTGAGTGATACTGTAGTGTGCTGGGTTTCTTTCTGCTGGAAGGTGTATATTGAGTAAAGTGGTACTTTCCTGTAGCATCTCTTTTGTTGTGTTATTTATGTCAGGATCACTGATGATGTGCTGCTGAGGAAACTTATGCTACGGAACTGAGGTGCAGTGAGTGCTTATTTTTGATTTTACTCTGGCGTCCCTCTGTCTTGTGAGCTCTTTGAGATGCACCATCTGGAGAGTGAGTAGAGGCAGTTAATTGGCCGTTATTTGTAAAGATGTCAATGGAGGGAAAAAAAAAAGATCTACTCCAAATTAATAGAATTACTATGTCTGGTGGGATCTAGGTGCCGTTAGTTGGAAAACTCAAGTAGCACATATCATGCAGTATTATAAGAGTTGACCTGTTAGACCATTAAAAGTCAACAAAAAAACTTTTCTACTTTGTCAGTTCTGAAATAAAATATCAAATTAAAAATAAAGTTCTATGATTATAGCGTGTGTGTGTGTGTGTGTGTGTGTGTGTGTGTGTGTGTGTGTGTAACCAAATCTAAATTTGTAACTTTGATTTTTACATTTAAAAATTATTAAGGCAACTTATTAATTAGAATTTAATTCTTTTGTGTTCTACTAACACAGCTAATAGTTACAGTGTTATTCTTGCTTAGCAACAGGGACTCATGCAGCTAGAAGCAGCCTTCAAAAACTCCTAAGAAAAAAATGCAGTGCGCCACACATTTTTCAGCCTTCAGAAAAAGTGGATTGCCCATGTCTGTGTAATTCAGTTATTTCTAATGTTTATATGTAATTATGATAAAATAGAGTAAAAATGATATATGTTAAAATAGGAAAAAGCATTTCTTTGGTTACTATTTTGCTTTACAATGCCCTGCACGTTCCATTCCGCTGGTAATGTATTTAAAAATGTCTTGGGACATGATCTTACCTCAAAATGATCACAAAACTGTATCTCAGATAAAATGCAGTGTATTCATAGCCATTTTATGTAATAACAAAAAATATCATGTTATTGGTTACTGAAAGTCAAGATCTCTACTTATTTGAACTCACTAAGGAGTGCTTTAAGAAGCAGAAGTTGCTTAGTCATTCATCAACATGGGAAAGATGTATATAGATGAAATGAGACAGAGCTGTATTGACCTTCATACATCAGGCAGCAGCTATAAAAAGTATACACACACATGAAAATGCCTGTTAGAATAATTAAGCAGCAGTCAGAGCTGTTCCGTATTATCCTGGAAGTGAATGCAGAGAATGCTTAGAGAACCAACTATTTCTCCAGTGCTCACAGTTGCTGATTTACACATTTACACATGGTAGCACTTTGGAGTCACCAAGTCTTCAACAAAAACGTAGTTGCCACTTCCCTGTCAACCCTTTGAAAGATGTGAATTTTGTTTCATACTACCAAGTACCTACTAAACACAAGCACCTGGAGTTAACTCGACAGCACTGGAACTTCACCCGGAACCATGGTCAGATATGACAAAACTTTGGAAGTTTTTGGTAAGAATCACCCAAGGTGGGTCATAAAAAGAAGGATGGTTTTACAGCTAAGAGACTGATTTTCACTGGTAAGTATGGTGGAGGCTCTCTGATGTATTGGGACTGTTTTTCCTCCAAAAGCCCAGGAATCTTGTTAGGATCCATGGTATCATGGACCAAATATCACGAGAAAAAGAAGAGCTAAAAAGAGTTTTAGCCAAAGAGCTAAAACCAGATCTTCCAGCAAGACAAAGTCACAAAAAAATTGCCATTAGACGTTGCCATCTTTGTCTCCTGACCCAAACCCTATCGTGAGCTGAAGAGGGGAGTACATAGAGAACAGAGGACCTTGTGCCGTTCAGGATAATCTGCTTTGAGAAGTGGCTTTTTATATTGAGCTGTATACTTTGTATACTATATACATCAAACATTATAGAATAAGCCTCACTGCTGTTATATTGGCTAATAGTGGTTGCACAATGTACGCATGTGACACATGGGTTTTAAAACCTTTCGCAGCTGGTGGCCTAGTGTTTAGGGAGTTGCCCCTGTGACACAGAAGGTTGTGGGTTCTAATCACAGGACTACTAGTGGCACCACTGAGGTACCCTTGCACAAGGCACTGCCCCCACACACTGCTCCCCGGGCGCTGTGTTCCTTGCTGCATCACTTGG
>JBBIGA010000027.1:11807863-11818785 GCA_037576975.1 Alestes dentex | reverse complement strand
AAACCAGATCTTCCAGCAAGACAAAGTCACAAAAAAATTGCCATTAGACGTTGCCATCTTTGTCTCCTGACCCAAACTCTATCGTGAGCTGAAGAGGGGAGTACATAGAAAACAGAGGACCTTGTGCCGTTCAGGATAATCTGCTTTGAGAAGTGGCTTTATATTGAGCTGTATACTTTGTATACTATATACATCAAACATTATAGAATAAGCCTCACTGCTGTTATATTGCCTAATAGTGGTTGCACAATGTACGCGTGTGACACATGGGTTTTAAAACCTTTCGCAGCTGGTGGCCTAGTGGTTAGGGAGTTGCCCCTGTGACACAGAAGGTTGTGGGTTCGTATCACAGGACTACTAGTGGCACCACTGAGGTACCCTTGCGCAAGGCACTGCCCCCACACACTGCTCCCCGGGCGCTGTGTTCCTTGCTACTTGCTGCATCACTTGGTGAATGAGTTAAAAGCAGAGAAGAATTTTGTGCTTTATTTGTGTGCTGTGGTGTGTTCAAGTATGACAAATGATCACTTTAAGCATTTTTACTTAATTTGGCTCAGTTTACTGTGAATGGTCAGATTGCCCTCACACTGCTACTGAGCTGACTACGATGATATGTTTTATTGATTTTTTTACCTTGATTGATATTTTTATTGATATTTTTACCTTTACCAAGTGTGCAAATAATTATGGAGTTGTTAACATTGTTAAATTTGTTTGTTACGGTTAGAGCAGCTTAACAAGCCGTTGACACTGAGAAAACTAAAGAAAGCATCAAGATGGACCAGTTACAGCCTACTTTCTGGTCTCTTGTGCATTTTAGAGCATCTGAGGCCAGGCAATAACTAGCAGAAGTGCTCAGTACCTCAAGCCTTCATTAGAGACTGCTTGTGTTTTTGTGCTTTTCGCACAGCATACACTCCACCCATCCAGCATACTCACTGTAGAACAAGATGTTCTAAAGGGTGCTTTTAGTTAGAGAATGAAAGAGATGCCTATAATGATCAACAATGCCCTCTTCAGTCTCTCTGGCTTTTGTGTTGGGCTACAGTGCGGTGTGGGACAGCTCAAAAGAACATTTAGATTTGTTGTTTATCAGCTACAGATTTCAAAACATAAATCTCAAAAATTATGTGTCCGGACATTTTTTATTTTGGCTGGTGTTCTGGACACACAGCCAAGTGTAAAATAATTTTGGAAGGCCACTATTAAATTTTGTTCACTATTGATGACTTGGTGAATTATTTCAGTGTTATGTACCAGTTTGAATACATTTATAGGGCCATTTCTTATAATGTAAGAAATTTTCATTCAGCAGTGAAAACTAGGGCCAAAATAGTATTTGGCTCTTTCCCTTCGTGTAAATGTTGCTTATGTCTTCAAAGGCTCATACAATGAAAAACAACAGTTTTCCTTTTTTGGAGTACATAAACAACGTTTAGTTTTTAAAATCGTACGGTTTACTTCAATGAAGTCAACATAAATATAAAAAGTGTGTGGAATCCCAAAAAGTGTAAAAGAATTACATTGAGGTCTAAAGTGAATACAAGTTTTGATCGAGAGTGACAGCTGCAACTGATTTAAATATTCTTACATATTGGTGTATTAATCTAAGAAACTCTAGGGGGTAAAATACAAAGCCTCATTCTGCAGGAAATTTCCTTTTACATTGCATCACAGCAGTTAAATGGCAAGCTGAGCCATGCCTGAAGTTTGCTCTAGCCTTTAAGAAACCTGGATTAGTCCTTTTTTTTTTTCCTTATTCCTAAATCTTACGTCAGTTAGCTTAGATTGCGAAGACACTATCAGCACTCTTGTAATGAGGACACAGAGGTTTTTTAATGCAGTTCCATGTTCATAATATGGGTGTGATGATCAACTGAGTTTAGTGTTAAAAGACCAATTTGGAAACAAGTAAAACAAGAAAACCAAACAATTAGAAGAGACATGACTAGAACCAACACAAAATCAGACAGTCAGAAACAAACAGATTTATGGAGCAAACCCATAAACTTACAGACAATAATGAACAACAAATGACAAGGCTGAACAAAGAACAAAAAGCAAGAAGCAGCTGGGCACGATCACAAAAGGAAAGATAGTAAATTGAGATCAGATGAGGGGCAAGACATAAAAGCAGAACAGGGAAATGCACATGTCCAAAGATACAAAGTAACGTAACCAAAGAGGGTCAATACAGAGACAAGGAAATTGCAGGGCATGATGTTACGAGCTCTGAGATGGCTAAATCAAACATGTCTTCATACCTTTGGCCTGTTTCATTTTGAAACAGAAATTGCATTTTAAAACAGAAAGGCCACACACAGACCAGAAAATAAAAAACTATTATTATTTCTTAGCAGACTTTAGAAACATATAGACTAAACTGAACCAAACCATCCAGCATCTATTAGTCCAGAGAGATATGCAGTTGGTGCTATTCTTCTACCTCAGAGGAGGAACAAAAACTCATATGTAAAAGCTGTAAGCAATGGTAAGGCAAGCAGAAAGGAACAGAATGAAACTGAAAATGTAAAATAAATATTGAAGTATACATTTCCTCGCAGTAAAAAAAAAAAAAAAATTGGATTGTCACTGGGATGCAACCCTCTCAGTGTTGGTAGCCTTAAGGTTATGCCTTCAGTACATTTAGTTAGAGAACAAATTTGTACCATAATTTGTTGCGATTATGGTTAATTTGCACACTGTCATATAATGAGATGCTACACCAATTCATAACATTTACTTGTTTCAAATGTGTAAGAAATGAATAAAATGTATTACATGCATACATACTGCCAAAATAGCTGAAAAGTTCAAGAGCTGTCATATTGTATTCACTTGGAAATTGAGTCAATGAATCAAATATGAATCAAACTTTCTGTGCTCTTTTGTACTGTACCCTCTTCTACAGATACATATTACATTATTTCAGAAGAGCTTCTTCTTGCCTCTTCAAACGTTCCGCAGTCAGAGCCCCAGTTTTTCCCAACTAGATGTAATTCTCTAGGTCTAATAGCTACTGATTAGGTTGGGTGTCAGGAGATTTAGATGGTGTTTTACTGCTCCAGGCTTTGGCAGAGTTACACAATTGGAGTGGTGTGAGCCCTAGCCTGTGGCAATAGGAGAGGAATTAGACATGTTTTGCCTCATTAATAAAACATTATTCCTCATTAAGTTTTCATTGCATGCATCTCATCCTCACAAAGGGGGTTGACGACAACATAATGTCATGGAGGTAGTTTGTTTAGAAACTTCGCAGAAATGGATCACCTTATAAAGCTCCTCCGACTCTCTCCTACCTTCAGATGAAGTAAACTGGGAAGTAGAGCAGCATGCTCCAAATACCTAGATTCATGCTCCTCATCCACTTTTTCATTTTTTTAACCCCTCATGGTCATCTTACATAACTGCTCTGTGGTCTGTTTTTATCAGGGTTGAATGGTTATTTCATTCCTCTGTCATTATAGATGTTCATTGCTTTTATCATTACATTGGATTCTTTTCAGTAGTTCCAGGCGGTGCAGGCAGCTCTCTGGGGAACAGCTTTATTGCACACTACACAGGGCCCATCTGCAGAATGGTTCTTGAAGAGACTATTATACATTCTGTCAAGACTGGCTTGAAAGAAACTTCCAAAAAAAAGCTCTGGATGTTCCAGAGATTTTAATGAATAGTCAACAATCAAGTACAAAACATCCTCTCATATCACCAATCTGTCACGGTTTTCAATTAGATCCATGACTAGCGATTCCTGCCACAACCCCTAATCTGTTTCTTGAAGTTGTAATCATTCTTACCTGCCATGTTTCGATATCGTCGCTGCCATATCATAACCGCTCCATTGATTCACAGGCGTAAAGGAATCTGTAAAGTAATCAACATAATTATAGTTTACAGATGTTTATTCTGGTTATGTCACACATTTTTCAGATTTCTGGATGCATCTAAGTGGCATCTAAACATGTTTTCACTTAACCTGTGATCAAATGTCAAAAGAAATGACATGCGCTTGTATTCAACTGAATGTTCCCAAATTTTGCAACCTTCATCAAAAATGAGCTCCGCCCACACTCAGCATTCAGCATTTTCATATCACTGTAAAGCTTGTTTCTTGTAGAATCTACATATTTTATTAAAAGTATAAAACTATGTATAGAAAACATAAATATATGAATAAAGAAACACATGGAGAATTTGTATTAATCACAACATTCTCAAAAATTATGCATATTTTCTGAGGTCTCACTGGTTCTGAGGCCCATTCTTAAAACAGTTTTTCTCAAAATCAGTGTTTCGCTACATTCAGAACCAAAAAAATCTCATGTTTTAGAAAACGTACATTCATGAAATGTTACATGTTTATTACCAGCCATATTCTGAAGCATGGCTCATTGCTGGATCTATGCTAAAATGACCTGAAAAGTGTTTTACAATAACAGTGTTTTCTTAATTAACGGAAACTATTTGAGTAAAATCGTCTAGTGTGAGTCTTCATCTCCCTCATTATCATTCAGGGCCATCCTGAACTCGCTCACCATCATTTTGATGTTAATTCAGTTTTGAAACTTGAAAATTACATTTTGAGTCAGTTGAGTGAAACCATATTTGAGTCACTTCTGAATCCCACAGTCCTCCCTGCGACCAAGAGGAGGGAAACATGGGCGCTCCTTTTAAGTTTTGGTTCCTTTTGTTTCTTCCTCATGTTCTTAGTAGTTTTTTCCTGCTGCTGTCATCCTTGGCGCACTAATCAGGGGCCTCCAAATACATTTCTCTTTCTTGGGACAAAGTCTGATGTAAAAGGCGCTTTATAAAGAAAACTGAATTGAGCAATGGCCCAGTGGTCCTCATTCACCCATTTAGGTCAATGATTGGAACTTTATCGCTTCATGTCAGCCGTCCTCTAGCTCGCTTAAAAACGTGACCAGCTGTGTTCTGCTCTGTCCCTGCAAATGTGCACAGCTCTCCCTCTGGGTGCTCTCTATTTTTAAGCAGCCTACTTCTTTTAATAAATGCTTTTAGGTTCATGACGCACTAGAAGTTTGAACAAAATCCTCATCTCAACTTATGGAAGCTTAAGTTATGGAGTTTCACACGCAGACCGCAGATTCATGGATAGGGATTTTACCTTTAACTTTCTGATGGAGCTTCTGTAATAATTGTGGAGGACTGAATGATCTTTCATTGCTTTGGCTTGACTTGCTGAGGAAGCTTTAAAGTGGTGCTTGTCTCACATCACCTGGCATGGGAAGGAGTCAAGGACGACATCTGCTGTGTGAAGTGTGTGGGACGTTTTCAGTGACAGCTGTCCATCATTCTCTTTTTCTTTTTTTTCTTTTTTCCTGTTTATCGGCTCTCCCACGTGCTGACCTGCCTGCGAAATTCCGGAGGGAGTTCCCATTGCTCCTCACGTTCCTCTCTCCCTCCTCTCTGGCTCTCCTCTCCTCCTTTCTTTTCTCTCTCTCTCCACCTCCAAGGCAGTCGCGAACACACCTCTCTGCTGATCCTCTATGGGTGGAAGCCGATGGCTGGAGACTAACAGCAAATCCTGAACTCCCCAAGGAGCAAGATATGGACAGGCTGAGATTAAATATGGGTCAAAGTTGACTTCACCTGAGGCTGAAGCTCCAAGAACTTTCCTGTTGCTACTTTTCAAAATGGTGCTGTCTGGAAAAACCTGCAGTGAGATGGGCACTCAACGTCTTCCTGCCAAGTTTTTGCTCACTAATTGATTGTTGATGGAGACCTACATGTGCGGACTTAGCTGAGTTGACTGAGTGGAGTGGTGAGCTCAGAAGCAATGGGGAGGGACAAGAGCTTCTCCAAGCACTTTAGGTAAGAGGAATCTGCTGAAATCAATTTTCAATTGAGTTTCTGACATTTTTTACAATTTTGTCTGCAGTTTTGGAGAAATGCGTCTGTGGTATCTGTCAACACTTTAAAATAGTGTTGTTAATACTTAATAAACGAACTCCTTGGGTACCGAACTCCTTGAGGACTTCAAGATGGTCAGTATTTGTGCTCTATTCCGTGTCCCGACATAGCTAAACCCAGCAATCGATTGCTCTGAATGCCTGGCACTGAGCTGGGATAGAGCAAAAATATGGACTGCATGCTTTGTCCCCTTTAAATGTTGAGTTTATAAAAAAAAAAAAAAATAGAAATCGATGCCTCACTTTTTCAAAAGCTGATATCAGGTGATTAAAAATATCAATCATTGATTAATTAAAGAAATTATACAAATTGATGTTAGCGTAAATATTCTGTAATAGTTGCTAGAAATGTATTACATTTAGATACATTTCTTCTTGGGTACATTGCAAATACTTTAGTTACTTGGATAAATATTACTTGGTTTAAAAACTAGTTTGTTAAAACTAGTAATAAAATATACTATTATAATGTACAGTATAAGGGTCTAAGAGGACTGTGAGGAATGAGAAGTGCTGGTATAACATTATATCAGTTACACTGGTAAAACTGTAAACTGCATGTTCCAATTAACACTGTGATATGATGAATGAGCAGTTATATAATGCTGAAATAGTACGTTTTTGTCTATTTGTTTCCAGATTATACATTATGTTTATTCATTTCTAGACTGTACATTATGTTTATTCATTTCTAGGATATGCCTTCTCTTTCCACTACTGTTATTTTCCCTTATTATCATTGCACAAACTCCCTTGATTTATCTAATGCATGCAATTTTTCACCATCTTCAAAGGAGCGCTCTGTGATGTTTTTATGAGTCACCACTCCGCACCCAGTTCATGGACAAATGGGTCTCAGAGACAACTGAGGTTTCGCTTTAATAAGTTGCTCATCTCACTCGTCATTCACTCCTTTGAGCAGCGTGTCCTTGATCTGCAAACCCCCCTTCTCGGAGTTAATTTTAGTGTTCTCATGACCTCTTTCTAATTGAGGGCATCCTAGTCTAAATGAAAGTTAAACAAGAATAATCCGGCCATCTCAAGAGCAACTTTAGATTATAAGGTATAAAAACAGTGAGAAGTTTCAAGATTTGTCGTAGATGCTCAACATGGCTTTGCTAGTATTTTTCTGCAAAATCACTATCCAAAACCAAATGGCAACCTAAACATCTGGTCCGTATATTGTACTGTTGTATTGTGATGCTTGCTCATGTACAAGAATGGCAACTTATTACATATTTTTTCCTGAGTAAACTCAGCTTGAGTTCATGCAACTCAAACTTCAAAGTTCTCCTAATTCACATTTTCAGTTTTGCATCTCAGTTAAGTAAACAATGTAGAAGAAGTTTCACAAGCCACAAATATACAGTTGACCTCCGAAATTCACAGGGGTTACATTCCAAGAGCACCCATGAATTGTGAAAAAACACGAATTTGTGTTCTTTGGTCTAAACCCTACATATGCCCCAAATATGCTCCCAAAACACTTTAATTTCATTTTAAACTCAGATTAATGTGTTACCCTTAAAATGTAATGGTAAAATGTAAGATGGCCACAAGCGGGAAAGTGTTCTGATGCGGGAATGCTGGACTGCATCTGCTTAAGGTGCGTCACAGGGCAGCAGCCGATCAGCAGCAAGGAGAAATGAATAATGCTCTCAGACTGGCTACTTTCTAACCTCCCGCCCCTGAGTACAGGGGTATTTCACCATCCCCAGACGCGCTTTCTTTGTGTTCTCTCGACAATACTAAAAGATTTATACTGACATTACATTAATATTTATGTGACAAAATTAGTAAATCATATTTTTCTTAAGAATTTAGCACTAAAATGCATGAAAAATTATAAATTGCCATGAAAAAAGCAAAAAAAAACAAAACGTGAAAGATATTTGCGGTTTCCACATATTTACGATGATTAGTTCGAAGTCGAGGCCACAAACTCGACTTCATGGGGATACACTGTATATTGTTGCTGCCAGAGCTAAACTTTGAGAAGAATAGGAAATGTTCTCAACTTTTAATAACAGTTGAATAGGGTTTTATTTTAAGTCATTTTGGACCAATTGTATTGGTTCATTTATCATAAAATGAGTTAAAACAGCAGGCCACATTTTTAACCATTAAAAAATGGTTTGGTTAATATAGCAATGATTAAAACACTTTTCTTTCACATCAGAGCTCATAATTGCTTGTAGTATGTTTGCTCTTTTTTATTTCCAGGGCTCTGAGGTAGAGTAGAAGGCTCAGTGCATTAAAATCATATTTTCTTTTCTCATCTGCAGAGATCTGTTTGTCCTGGAGCTTTTCAATATTTTTGTATTGACCAATCAGATTTTTATTTTTTATTTTTGAAAACATGACTTTTTACGTTAACCAAAATTAAACTTTGAAGCATTAAATAAAAGTACTTAGGAATTGTCCCTTCATGGCATTGTGTGTAATAGACTTAATTTCAAGTCTTCTGATTGGTGTTACTGAAGCTGAGGATTTTGCTGGGAAGGCCTCCTTGGGCAGCTGGTGGCCTAGTGGCTAATAAGTTGCCCCTGCAATCAGAAGGTTGTGGGTTTGAATCCCAGGATGGCTAGCAACACCACCGAGGTACGTTTGAGCAAGGAGCCGTCCCTACACACTGTGTTCCTGGCTGCCCGTTGCTTCACTTGGGTGAATGGGTTAAATGCAGAGAACAGTTTTGTGCTGTTCAGACTCTGTGCTGTGGTGTACTTACACTTTACACTTACTTAAATATGAACTTACTTTGTGTCGAAGGTTGAAAGATTGCTACCGTAGCTATAAGATAGATCTGCCACACAGGTTTTGGCAACGATCATCAGGCCCAGCCGGAGCACAGGTGATAGTTTTGGCTGAGATGTCACTCCTCTCAGCTCTTTGGAAGCAAGCCAAGCTAATTCTGCATAACCAAGTGGAATTGCAATGCAGAGTGAGAAGAAGTGTGAAAACGTAAACCCATGCTAGACAAGTGGTTCAGGATCAAGAACATGCTTGCTGTGAAGGGGAAGTGGTTTTTCAAAAGTATCTGATTAAAGTCATGTGAAATTCTAGTGGACGTTCCTGAGAAAGAATTATTCACAGCGGTGGTGATAGAAACCAGACAGCTGAAGCGGTTAATACCTCTAAAAGCTACTTTACGTAGAGCTATTACATGAAATTATTACAAATATGCCGCATGATGCCTAAGACATTAATTTAAAAAGTTTTGCCGTTTAAGTCTGCATGTCTGATTTTTATTTGGTTTAATGGCAAAAACCAACAACAATAAGGCAAAAATGTTGTGTCCGATGGGGCCTAAAGTGATGGAATGTAGATTTAGGTATAGGAACAAATAGAGTGAAATTTCCAAACCAATTCATGCCTCCTGAAGCTCAAAGTAAAGCTTGCTGCACATGACATCGAGCATGTTGTTAGATCACTACATTTAAAACGAACAATCCACCACAGATTTGTACTCAAGCAAAGGTTAAACAAGTGGTCCACAGAGGTGTGTTCTCATCACAAGATCGCATCTGGCCCTGCAAAACTATGTTCCACAAAATACACAATAACTTTCTATCACCTTCTAATAGCCGTCAGAAAAAAAATCTATTTTTTTTTTCAACTTAAAAAAAATACAGCTGAGGTGTTGATAGTTTGAGATTATTGAGATTATTGATTGATTGAAAGTTCCAATCTGTGCGTTCATCAGAATGTGATCAGACTTTTCAGACTTTCAGCGTCTCTGTGTTGAGTTGGTAGTAGAGCTGGATGGTTATTTTTTCTACTGGAGCCCGTAGGAGGCAGTGAAGATGGATTTGTTGCTTTTGTTAGAATTTGGTCTATTTGTGGAAGCTCGTTTTTTTTTTTTTCCTCTGGTAGCGTGAGAATATGAAGACACCAAAACTGTAGCAATTCATAAACGTGGAGTCCAACGCCCACTTGTCTGGATGTATGGCTGTGTTTCTATGGAGACGGCACCTGAAGCGAACAGCTGGACTGTTCTCAGTCTTGTGCTTGACAGACTTGAGGTGTGACTCAGTGCTAAACTGTTTGATGTCCTGCTGGACTCTCTGGCCTTGCAAGGCACGCAGCACTTGCCGAGGTGTGAACATGCTGGCTGATTTGTAAAGGAAATGCCCTTCAGGTCATGTAGGCTGAGGATGTTTCTGGCTGAGCTGAAGGAGATTAGAAAGAACTGCATGTGGGTTGTAGCAAGAAATCCACCTAGCAGCTTCTCCATTCACTGGAGAGCACCAGCATCGCTGTCGTAAGAAAATCTGTCTTAAATATGGTAGTGAATCAGCCTGAGGAGTTCTTGTGTAGGCCATTCAGGAATAGGATGAAGAATCCTGCCCACATGCTGTCATGTGACATGCATGCAGTAAAACTGTACATAACAAGGCTAATGGAACTTGATCATACTGAAAAGGCGAATAAAGTTATTTGCAGCATTTTAAAATGACTTTTTACAAAGAAATGTCCTTAAGATCAAGTCCTCGTGAAAAAGCAATTTCATAACCTGTGAATGGCAAATCAATGCAGAGGATGAATTCATGTCACTTTAAGTGATTAAAACTGGACCTACAAAACATATTACGGGGGTTTTCCACTGACTGGTACCAGCTTGGTTTGGTTCAATTCTACTTCCGTAACTAAAATCTGGTAGCTGGTACCCGGTGCCATTCTTGGTACCACCTTGGCCGAGGTTCCAAGCATGCTGAACCGAAACTAAATGATGACGTGATGGTTACTGATTGGTGGTTGCTATTGATTGTTACGTCAGTGTTGTTGACTGAACCCAGACAAGCTGCCCGGCATTTTTAAAGTACCTCAGGATACTACTTTCTCTGCCTCAGATTTTTTGACAGTGAGTGTTAGCCAGAGATGGGGACTCGAGTCTGAGACTAGGACCCGAGTCGCACTTTTGTGCAGAAGCGCCCTCTAGTGGGCCCGCCGCCGGGCCGAGTTTGAAATTTAAACTTTGCTTGTTAAATATTC
>JBBIGA010000027.1:11780394-11797936 GCA_037576975.1 Alestes dentex | reverse complement strand
GTGTGTGTGTGTGTGTGTGTGTGTGTGTGTGTGTGTGTGTGTGTGGGAGAGAGAGAGAGAGAGAGAGAGAGAGAGAGGGAGAGAGAGAGAGAGAGAGAGAGAGAGATGATTCATCCTCATCTTATGAACTGTAAAAACAAAGTTATAGTTGTCTAACAAATCCATGTTATTCATTAACACGTAAAAAATGTTTTACCAGTTCAGAAACCTCCTGTGTTGACCTTATTGTCAGAGCCACGTTGGGTACAGAGTGTAGCTTCATGCTGCTTTAAAAAGCCTTTGATTTATGTAGCTGGAGACCAGTCACAGCTTTGGTGCTGCTAGCGGCAACAACATGACACACTTTTGTTTTCTCAAATCATATTTTCATATCATCTCATCATATTCCTCCTGGCTAATTCTTGACACTTCAGTATTTCACAGTGCAAATTGGTCCCACAGTAAGTTATTGGGTAAATTAAGTTGTAGGTTATTTTCTGTTTTAAGTTGTTTGAAAAATACATCTGGATACAGTGTCTTTGCAAAAATAATCTTGAGCCTTATCAGCTTTTGGATTTTTTTTTTTTTTCAGATCATCTATGTATGTGCAAGTCATGTTGTTCCTGTGTTGGACACTCAATCCATCCTTCTGTTCATCCATGCATCCGCCCATCCACTCATTCACACTTCGCTTTGGCATGGACAGCGCTCCCTCACTCTTTGATTACATGTGTCAGTCTCTGTTCCAGAACCCTCACCTCAGCCTGAGACATTCAAAAAGAAAGATGTGGTTGAGATTCTTTCCCATAAGAAAGCCTACAATGCCTGTGAGTAGGTTAGGCAGAAATGTAAAAAAGATCTTCTTTGTGTTTCCCTGTGTTATCTTCTGTTAGCTGTGCTTATGCTAAACTGTCCCTGTGTTCCAGTGCTGTTGTTAATATGCCCTTGTAAACTTTACCTCAGTGTCCCTGACTTCGTTTAAGGGCCGTTCTGTGACTGGACTGGCTCAAGTTTGTTAGATGAGCATCAAGTCAGCCTGTGGTCTTCAGCAGCAGATGAAGGCTAGATGTATATGCAAGTCTCATTTAAAAGGTAAATATTAAATGCCAAAAACAAGGTAACCCAATAACGGTGGCACAGAGAACAAGGCAAGGTAATTCATGCATGAAAAAAGAGAACACAGCCCAAAGACAGATATCCAAAAAATGGGTTAAACACAGGCAGTTGTTCTCAGCGATCTAACACACACATGTATGTATATATATATATGTAAATATATTTGTGTGTGTGTGTGTGTGTTGGATTACTTTATTGTATATAATACAATAGAATACTTCATATTTGAAGACTTTTCACTCCTCTGGCCACATGTGTAACAGAGGTGCATTTCTGAGTGATGTGGTGAATTTGGCAAGGGCATATTAAAGTGCAATTAAACTCTTTAATTTTTTTTATGTTCACATTCTTATTAGTAGGTTATATGGGTTTCTTGTAGGCTTTGCTGGCCTGTATCTAAATGCTAAACTGCATCTGATGCTGTCAGCTTGTGCTAGCTTGGTGACTGTCTTGAGCAAGGGTTAGGGGCTGTGAGCCTTTGCTGGCTTGTCTAGTTTGCTGACCTTTATCCGCTCTTCCTGCAGCTATACTGATTGCCCATCTGAAGCTGTCTCCAGGTGAGCTGCGTCAGGTGCTGATGACCATGTCAACTGATCGCTTGGAGCCAGCACATATCAAACAGCTGCTCCTCTATGCACCGGACGAGGAGGAGGTCAAACAATATGAGCAGTACAGCGATGACCCCAGCAAGCTGAGCGAGCCTGATCAATTTGTCCTGCAGGTATAAATGCATGTGACTTAAATAGGTGCTTTGCTAATGCTTATGGAACAGTTTACAGTGAGCCAACTGGATATTTGAGGTTATGAATAATCTTCTAAAGTGGATAATCTTGCCTGTGGATGAGCGTGAGTCTCTTTTTCTAGATGCTGTCGGTGCCTGAGTATAAGACCCGATTGAAGAGCCTGCATTTTAAGAGCACGCTGCAGGAGAAGACTGAAGAGATGAGAGGAGGCTATGACTGTGTCTACAAGGCCTCACTGGAGCTCAAGAACAGCAGAAAGCTGGCAAAGATCCTGGAGGTAGGATTCCTTCCCTTTACTGCTACTTTGGAAAGTGCCGAACCACATCCTCCTCCCTCCATACACCCTCACACATTGTTCGAGGGAGATAAGACTGATTAAAGATTTACTCATATCTGCTCTTTAAACTCCAGCTGCACGTTGCTGGCTGAATGCCTCTAGTCTTCAGACTCATCACGACTCTCTCATCACAACTCAGCACTTGTTATCAGGTCCTGTAGATTTATGCTTTGACAGAATGCTATTCTGCTTCTTCTTGGCTCTTGAATATGTTTTCTTCCTATCTGTCCTTTCCTAGTTTGTCCTTGCCATGGGAAATTACTTGAACAATGGCCAACCCAAAGGTAGTAAGACCACTGGCTTCAAGATAAATTTCCTCACTGAAGTAAGTGCCTTTGCCAGTTTGAAGGCTTTTTTTCATTCTATTGTGATTGAACATTGCATTATTATAGTGGCTTTGTCACTTTTAATGTTATACTTCACATGCTTGTTGTTGAGAGGTGTGTCTCAATTTAAAGAAACTGAAACCTCAAAATTGTAGTGATACTGCTGCATGATGTTTTACTGTCCTTAAATGCCTGTGCACAGCAGACATGAGCCAGTATTAAACATTCATGTCATGATATTTACCTAACCTTTTATTAAGATGTGTGGTAATATCACAATATGGGGGGGTTGGGTGGTAGAACCTTGGTACTGTAGTGCAGAAGAATAACATTGCAACCTGTACTGTGAACTGTCAAGGTGCTTAGACCAATAACACCCTTGAGTTGAGCCTTGAGTTGTGAATGTAAACTATCTCTGGTGAATATGCAATTTATTTGCATAAAATGCAGAGATCGTATTTTAAAGTGTCTATCCATATATATAGCACACTCTATGAACAAAGGTATTGGGACACCTGACCAAACTGTCTTGGTATGCTGAAGCATTAAGATTGCCCTTCGCTGGATGTAAGGGGCCAAGCCCAAACAAAGTGGTGTGGCCCAATACTTTTGTCCATATAGTGTATGTATGGGAGTGTTGCAGTATACTCAATTATTGAATATCAGGATGTCAAATGTATAATCACAGTCAGTGGGTAAGTGACTGTCTTATCTTGTAGCTTGGCACCACCAAAACTGTTGATGGAAAATCTACTTTCCTGCATATCCTTGTCAAATCATTGTGCCAACACTTTCCTGAGGTACTGGACTTTGCCAAAGAGCTCACTACTGTATCTCATGCGGCCAAAGGTGAGTAGAGTCCCTTCCTCTGTCTGCATCAAAGGAGACTCTCACACTGGTTCAAAATAGGATTCCTAAGAGGACTTAACCTTTTCCTCTCCCTGTTCGCCTTCAGTGAATCAGAGAAACATTACCGCAGACCTGAACGACCTGCACAACACCATCCAGGACATCCGCTCTGCCTGCCAGAAAATGCCGGCCACTGCTGAGGATCGCTTTGCTGTTGTTATGAGTGTATCCTTCCACCAAAGGGCAGCGATATAGAAGCAACCTAAGTCAAAACAACATGTCCCAGAGGATCACGCTTTACTTCTTCCTATACAGTTTAAAGGCCTTAGGTAAACGTTAGCAAACTCACTGCTCCCTACTGTATGGAAATTGCCCAAATTACGTGCAAGCTTATGGTGTAGTGCTTTCAGGTGAAATGTTTGCCATCTGATGTCTCAGGGAAGGCTAGTTTAACTTCCTAAGTCAGGTATGCGTATATAAGTATAAGATCTGATGGCCCCTCTCAGACAGGAAACAGAAAATACACCACTATATAATAAACAAAAAGTCACCGAGTTAGACTCCTTACATTATATACTGTTGCAATAATGAATTACTCTGGATAAAAGCAATTGGTAAATATGTGCAGATAAAGTCTGTTCTGACTGTTGTAAACTTATTACTTACAAATATTCACAGCATGCATGTTAATGTAAGAGTGTTAATTTGTCTTCACAATTCTGTTGAGCTTCAGTAAAAAAGATGAAATGAGCAAATAAATAAAGTTCAAGCATTAGATAAAGTTTTCTTTTGGAAGAATGATTTACAGTCCACATTGTTACAGTATATCACAGTATTTAGCATTTCACAAATTATTAAATAGTGCAACAGAAACTGTATAGTTGATGTTGTTGTTTTGGGGAGTCTGGAGTGATTCCCACCCTTAGTTGGTAATGAATATGGCCTTAACTGTGAGCCGTGTGTAGGGTTTTCTGGAGAACAGCCACCCTGCGGTGCAG
Source organism: Alestes dentex (assembly GCA_037576975.1). NCBI lineage: Eukaryota > Metazoa > Chordata > Actinopteri > Characiformes > Alestidae > Alestes > Alestes dentex. The sequence goes on along the minus strand of JBBIGA010000027.1, from coordinate 11,793,588 downwards.
TCTCTGGAGTCGCTACAGCAGAGGGCCATGGAGGAGTTCTGTAAGGTGGCTTCTTTCTTCGGGGAGGATGGCAAGGCCACCACCACCGAGGCATTTTTTGGCATCTTTGCTGAATTCATCTCCAAATTTGACGTGAGTAGCCCAAACCACACGGAAAGTTTTTGAAGGCTCCTAGTCAGTGATATAAAGCTCTACATCTCTTACAATTATAGACATTTACATGTGTGCAGTGTGACCGCACCCCTAAATGAGATGCATTCATTATAAAATACAACCATCGTATACTATATGGAGAAAAGCATTGGGACACCTGACTTCTACACCAACAGGGCCTTTAATGACATTGCATTCAAACACATAGACTTTAATATGGAGTTGGTCCCCCATTTGCAGCTATAACAGCCTCCACTCTTCTTGGAGGGCTTTTTGTGCCCATTCATTCTGTAGAGCATTTATGAGGTCAGCCACTGATGTTGGATGAGAAGGCCTGGCTCACAATCTCCATTCCAGTTCATCCCAAATGTGTTGGATGGGGTTGAGGTCAGGGCTCAGGTTCTTCCACACCGAACTCATCCAGCCATGTCTTTATGGAGCTTGCTTTGTGCTCTGGGACACAGTTATGCTGGAATAGAAAAGGTTCTTCCCCAAACTGTGTTCACAAAGTTGAAAGCGTGGCATTGTCCAAAATGTCTTGGTATGCTGAGGCATTCAGATTGTCCTTCACTGGAAGTAACCCTGAAAAACAGGTCCAAAACTTTTGTCCATATGTGTATTCGTGCTGTCATGTATTCCTGCTGTCATGTGGTATGTTCATATTAACAACTGGTGTTTTACAGAGAGCGCTAATGGATAACCAGGCCTCAGAAAATCCTCCACGAAGCCCACGAAGTCCCCGCATGGCCTCTCCTCTGGCGTGGTGAGGAGATGCACCCACGCTCACACACAGATACACATTTGCAAATACACATACTTACACATAAATTAACTTATTAACAACAAACTGTTTATGTAACTGGACAGTTCTGATCTATAGCGTAGGTTCCAGTCCTGAGCAAATGTTGTGGCAGCCCTGGTCAAATGACATGTGTTATTGATTTTAAAGTGCATACCCTCTAAAGAGAACACACTTCTACACGTGTTCATGCACATCTTCTGTTTATTTGCCGAACTGAACCTGTTCTGAAAAGTTGTATTTTATGTTTTATGTTTTTGTTATTTGTTAAACACAAATAAATAGAATTTGAGCATTGGAATTTGCAGAATATAGAGTTGTCCTCTGTAGAGGATGTGTACTTATTTTCACTTAAACAATCAATTAAACTTGTCAGTTTTGTGTCTGAAAGTGCACGGGACTGAGTTTTGAAACTAGTCAGTGTATAGGTTTTGATGGCTGATGGTAGAATTGATTGATGGCTGATGGCGGAAGATGGCACATGGAAGATGGAACTGCTTGATTATGTAGCCTAGTTAAAAGAAGGACAAAGTGTAGTCCTTCCATTGACAGAATGGTAGTGTGTAGTATGGTTATTTGTATATAGACATTTGTGCACATGATGAGTTGTGGAATGGAAGATGTGAACAGAAATGTGAATGTGAGCCGAACTGTGAAAGAAATGCAACGTAAATGAAACGCCTGGAGAACAAGTGCTGTTTTGGTTATGGACATTCTTTTTGTGCTGACATTTCCTGAGGGCTACAGATTCCACTGATTCTTCTAGAATGTACTTATAGAGAAAATGGACTCTTTGGATAGACCGTAGGATGTTATAGAGATCTATTACTGATTTATACTTATTCAAATCAATGTATTAACTTATAAAGTGACTCCTCATGTGCAGGATGGTTAGATGCAATATGATACGAAACAAATTAATATTATAAGAGGTTGTAGTTTGTCTAGATAATAATTTAATCATGAGCGGTGTTATTTATTTATTTTTTTTCTGTACTGCTTTGCTTTTTGTGGGCACATACTCAATGCGTAAGCAGGTTGTGGTTTTACGAAGAAGAGTATTTCTTTTCTTTTGCAGTAAAGAAAGCCATTTGTGCATTTTTTTTCTTCTGCAAACACTAAACCTATGATCATAATTTTGTTGTGATCTAGCAAACATTGTGCTTTAAACATAAACAAGACAAGTTACTATAAGAATGCTTTGTGATCCTTAATACTTTTAACCATCATGGAAAATTCCAAGATGGAAAAAGCAAATGTAGCTTTATCTGTTTGATTTTTATTTATTTATTTTTTTTTTATTGTGAATTCTACACATGGAATTTTCTTTTTCTTTGTTTTCTTTTTGTTTAGTTCTAGTAGAACTGATTTACAGTGGACGTTGCCTTTGTCTTATGATGAAATATACATTAACTTGTGCAAATTGATGTACTGTCCTTGTCATAAGTGTTTACAGTTGATTTAAGGGCCCAGGGGGATTGCAATATAAGCAAAAAGCATTTTGATCACATGGTTGTCGTTGTTTAACATACACCTGTGATCTGTTGTATCCATAAAAGTGTCTTAAAAACAAGTCTTTCTAATGTGTGCTTTGTGTTGTAATAAAGTACTTGTTATAACTGCTTAATTATTTTATTAGTTGCTCTGTGATATTAGTTTAAAGAGCATTTCTTGGTTTCCTTTATAAAGGCCGTCGATAGGCCTCCTGTTCATTGCTGTTTTGTAGCCGGCACTCCAGTAATGTTTATAGCTCATCCTGGGAGCAACTTTATCTTTGGGAATTCTCCTGAATGTTGTGAATCAAGGACGATGCCTCGTAACTGGAAATTATTAATGAACTGCAATGCCATTGCAATTGTGTTTTCAAAACGCAGACTTTTCAGTTGAGTAACACTACCAAAAGCAATACAGTACCAATACACAGATGCTATATACAGTTTCCACTGGGTTGAAAGAGGTCATTTTATGGTTTCTTTGCTTTCTTTGCTGATGAATTTTGCTCACACGCTGCTGTCACTTTACTCTGTAGATGTGGATAATCATTGTTGCAACATCATTCTGTTACCTTTTTGGTAATAAAACTTCCTTACATTTTAACCAGCGTGTGTAGTGTTATATAAGGCATGGGGAGAAAGCTGGAGTTTGATCAGCTTCTAGACAGCTATGACGTTATCACGAGCGTCCGAAGGGTGATACGCTTGGCATGTAGAGCCATGAGAACCGCCCGGGGAAGGAAGACCTGTTCTCTGTCTCTGAATGGGAACGCTGGTGAGTGTATATGTTGTTTTCACTTCACTGCTTTTCACTGAGAGATGCCAGATGGTGCTGTGCGAGCCAACTTTACAGCACCTGTCAAACGAGTGTGCGACCTTGTTTAAACAGTGGTGAGTGAGTCAGTGCCGAAATCCCTCCACACAGAGGCGTTCGGTTTATTAGTAATCATGTGTTCATGATATTATGTGGAAGTGGCTGTGTAAAGGTATTTTGTAGTAACTGATCTGATCAAATTTTCTTCATGCTTAAAGTCACTTGCGAGCTATTGCATAAGCTGCATTCTGTTATTGTATTCCGGAGCACAAAAGTAGGACTGAGCAATAAGGACAAAAAAGTGATATCTTGATTAACCAGTATATTTTGTTTCAAAATGCATTCTTTGTTGGAGAAATAAAAACATATTTTACATTGTATGTTCAGATGTTATCCTTTTCAAAAACACATCCAAAATCCAAAAAGTGATTGTTACAAATAGCTATGCAACATTTTGGAATGAAACTCTAATGTACGCTAAAATTAATTTTCATGCTTTCTCTCAGAAATGGCATTCAAATGTTCAAATTAATGTAGTTTATATTCATAGCCCAGGCTTATATAGGCAGTGTAAATATGCATGGATGTCTGTAATCTAAAAGTTGGACGGTTGTATCCACTCTTATTTTACTACTACGAATGTTTAACCAGATTAGTTTTTATTATTTCATTTCTTTTTACCATCCCAGCTGCAGATGCTGTTGACTGCCATAAACTGCTTTATTGCTTGATAGCTGTAAATGAATGTGCAGCTGAGAAAAGTGATCTGTAGAGCAGGAGTTTAGAGTCCTATCCACAAAGGGGCAGCTGATTTAAGAAGCAGAATCAAGAGAGTCTGCTTGTTTTGAAGGAGAACCTGCAGCCCCTTTGTGGTTGAGACCGGACACTCTTGCTGTAACCAACCGCACTGTCTCTTAATGAATGTGTGAGTGTGTATGTGTGAGTGAGAGAGAGAGAGAGAATATATAACTACTGGCTGCTGTTTTTACTGTGCATGGAATGACTGGTTTCTGTTTTCCTGCTTTTTATCCGTAGTGTAAAACACTTGCTTTGTGAACCATTTGACCTTTGACCTCATGGCTAGCACCGAGATGCCTGCTGTCTCCCCTACGCCCACTGAAGGGGACTCAAAGCAGACCTTGCCCGCTGCTGATATTGCGGTGCTCGTTGTGTATTTCATTTTGATCCTGGCGGTAGGACTATGGGTAGGTTTCTCTCACAGAACGTCACAGGCCTTATACTCTATATAGACAAAAGTATTGGGACACATCTGTTCCAGGGTTTGGGTACGGGCCCTTACTTCCAGTGAAGGGCTTAATCTTAATGCTTCAGCATTGGACACAGTTTGGGGAAGGTCCTTTTCTATTTCAGCTTGACTGTGTCCCAGTGCACAAAGCAAGGTCCATAAAGACATGGCTGGATGAGTTCGGTGACCCCCCACAGAGCCCTGACCTCAACCCCATCCAACACCTTTGGAATGAACTGGAACGGAGACTGTGAGCCACACCTTCTCATCCAGCATCAGTGTCTGACCTCATGAATGCTCTACAGAATGAATGCGCACAAATTCCCACAGAAAATCTTGTGTCAGGCCTTCCAAGAGAAGTGGAAGCCGTTATAGACCAACTCCATATTAAAGTTTATGCATTTGAGTGCAGTGTCTTTAAAGTCCCTTTTGGTGTAATGTTCAGGTGTGCCAATACTTTTGTCCATATAGCGTTTCTCCTATATTCATTTCCATGAATAAAAGTGGATTTTAACTCCTATGACCTAAATATTAATCTGTTTCAGTCAGTGAAAGGATGTTAATCTGAATCTGGCTATGCTGTAATGTTTATTCCTCTACAGCATCATTGAATTAGACGATATTCCTTTTGATTGTCATGCGTGTCCTAATCTCTTCTCTGATTTCAAGTCTATGTGGAAAACAAAGAGAAGCACAGTGAATGGATATTTCCTAGCAGGCAAGAACATGTCTTGGTGGCCGGTGAGTGCAAACAAATGCTTTAATCCAGGAAACATGCTTTAAAAATGAAATCCAGACCTCTCTGTGACCTGATTGTTGATGCTATTCTGTGTCTGCAGGTGGGCACGTCTCTGTTTGCCAGTAATGTGGGTAGTGGTCACTTCATTGGGCTTGCTGGGTCAGGAGCGGCATCTGGCATCGGGCCCACTGCATACGAGTGGAATGTAAGGCTTCAGTTCAACAGACTTTAAGCTGTTTGGAACTAATGGGCAATATTCGGCTCCTTTCTTTCTGGGTAGACGGGCGAATTGCATCAGTTTAACATGCTTTTAACATGCTTAAAAAAACTGAAAATATTTTCAAATGTTAAGTGAAATCACTGTGATGTTGAAAGGGAAGAGTTCTACTGATTTTTCCATCATTTTTGTATAATTCAGTAGTTTGGTTTGAAGCAGTTTCATGTGAAATGGTGCGCTGTAGAGAAACACATGGACTTCTTTACAGTGAAGGAACCAGGAGTCGTGAATACAAATATAGTTCATTTACTATGCAAAACGTGAACTAATAAGTATAAGTGAACTAATTTGCCTTATAATGCCCTGCAAATACCTCTCTGCCCTGCTTAAGTAAAAAAAAAAAAAAATTAAATAAAAATTTGGACTAGAATTTAATCACAGAATCAATGTCTCAGACATTCAAACAACATATAATAGTGTTCCACATCAGAACACTCTTAATGACCTTGTTTATCAGTTAACCATTTAGTCATTAATTTGAGTTAAACATCTGTAGAATGTCTCTTTAAATAAGTGAATGGGTTCCAAAGTAACATATTTAAACTAATGTTATGTTAAACTCTTATTATGTGATGTCGTCATGTTAAATCCATTATCCAGACTTTGGTAGTTAAAGCTACATTCATGAATAGTTTTGTGATTTTTTGAAAGCTGTGAAATGGGGTTGGACTAGCTAAAGGCAAATAGATTATTATTGTAATTTTAATGAAACGAGGCTGATTTTTTACAGTGCATGAGTGTAGACTTGCAAACACACAAATCTTTGCAAATCTGCAAATCTTTACCTAAACTGCTCTTTAATAGATTTTATATGGAAAACTCAAATGTCATCATCTGAAACATACTCTTTGACCAGCATAATACAATACACATTTTTGTTCCCCCTTTACTCCTTATTTGCACTCACAGGGAATGCTGATGGTTCTGCTTCTTGGCTGGCTCTTCCTGCCCATCTACATTGCTTCAGGGGTGAGAAAACCAGCCACAATATCAGAATACACTAAAAGCACTACTGACAGGTGAAATCAATAAGATTGATTATCTTTTTGGCACCTGTCAAGGGTTGGGTTATATTACATGGCAAGTTAGCAGTCTGTTCTTGAAGTTTGTGTGTTAAAAGCAGAAAAATGGGCAAGTGTAAGGATCTGAGTGACTTGTGATGGCTACATGACTCAGAGATGGCGGTTTTCCTCGTATGCAGCGGGCAGTACTTATCGATGGTCCAAGAAAGATCAACTGGTGAACTGGCGATGCTTATTGGGAGCAAAGGGTAGCACACCTTGTTCAATCCCACAGAAAATTATTGAAGAAGTTAATGTTGCCTATAATAGAAAGGTGCCATGACACACAGCGCATCGCACCGGTCAGAGTGCCCATGCTGACCCTTATCCACCACCTACAATGGGCACATGAACTTTAGAACTAGGCCATGGAGGAGAAGGTGGCCTTTTTTCAAATCATGTGGCCAGCAAAGTGTGTGTGTGTGTGTCACTTACCTGGGGAAGAGATGACACTAGGATGAACTAAGGAAAGAAGACAAGCTGGTGAGGGCAGTGTGATGCTCTTAGCAATGTTCTACTGACAAACCTTGGATTCTGGCATTCTTGTGGATGTCATTTTGATATGTACCACATACCTAAACAGTGATGCAGACAAAGTGCATCATTTCATGGCAACAGTTTCCCCTAATGGCAGTGGAATCTTTTAGCAGGATAATGGGTCCTGCCACACTGCAAAAATTGTTCAGGAATGGTTTGAGGGACATGATGAAGAGTTCAAGCGAATGACATGGCCTCCAAATTCCATAGATCTCAGTCCAATCGAACATCTGTGGCATGTACTGGATAAACTAGGTCAACTGTGGAGTCTCCACCATGCAACTAACATGATTTAGATCTGCTGTCTTGGTCTCGGTACCAGATACCACAGCACATCTTCAGAAGTGTAATGGAGCCCATGCCTTGATGAGTTAGAGCTGTTTTGGTGGCACAAGGGGCATCTGGACAATATTCGGTTTTAATGTTATAGCTGACTGATGTATATGAAACAACATGACCAACTTTTTTATTTTTTTTATATATTGCAGCCTATCCATACTTGCTGTTGATCAAAGCTATTTTAACATTCTTCTAGGTGACGACTATGCCCGAGTATCTCCAGAGAAGATTTGGGGGCAAAAGAATACAAATATTTATTGCCATCTTGTATTTATTTATTTACATCTTCACAAAAATATCAGTAAGTATGTTGTGCATTTGAGGTGTTTTTTAATTCACCAATAGGGGGACCGAGATGGTTTAAACTGTAATAAATGAATACTGGAATTTGTGTATGTGCAGTCTCGTATCTGGAGGTCGTGGGTAATAAAGCAGCAATGCTATATCATGTTACATATGTGGTCTTCAGTAGATCTTTAGAAAAATCCTTGCGTTTTGTGTGCAGGTGGATATGTACGCTGGTGCTGTGTTTATTCAGCAGGCTCTGGGCTGGGACATTTATCTTGCAGTAATTCTTCTGCTCGTCATTACAGCTCTCTACACAGTAGCAGGTGAGAGGGCTGTTTGTATCTCACCACAGGGAGTCCACTAAAGACACTGAGCTCCTTTGATTCTTTTAAGGCACTATATTTAGAGATTTTAAGAGGTATTGAGATTCTGTATTTCAAGAGTGGCTGCCAAAAAATCTCATATTTGATTGGAAGGCCAACATTTTATGAACAAATCTAAAGTGGTTAACTACAAAAGCAGCTCTTGGCGAAACTCAGAAAACAAAAGGCATCATGCTGTCTTGATATTTCGAGTTTGCTCATCACCACGATGATAGATTATTATTGGTAAGGAATAAGCTGAAGGAGTATAAGCAGTTTCTGTGATGAATCTGTTACAGCTGGTAGTATAAGCCCACGCGTGTTTTAAAAGTCATTTAGAAATACACGATATTGATAAACAAACAACTTCAGAACAGTTGAAATTATAAAAATATGTCAAATGTACCCAAATGTAATCTTTTGAATGAGAATAGCCTAACACTACTGATGGTGAGTGTATTAACAAAATGTATATTTATGTTTGTATTATTTGTATAGTGTACTTTTTATGCTGTACTATTTTTTGCTACTCTTACCTTTGTACTGTCCACTCTCTGCTGTAACTATGTAAATTTCCCACTTTTGGCACTAACAAAGCTTTATCGTATCTTATCTTATGTTATCTTATCATAGCTGCAGCAGTGGTGTGACTATGATCTTCAGTCTTACTGCTTTGCTATCCAACCATTCAAGATCGTGTTCAGTCTGGACACCATTTGATTTGTCACTTTAGCAGTTTTGACCACTGTGCACTGTTGTAATTAATGCTAACCTGGATGATGTTTCAGGTGGTCTTGCAGCCGTCATATACACAGATGCGGCTCAGACTCTCATCATGCTGGTGGGGGCTCTAACCCTCATGGGCTTCAGTACGTACAGCATTCTCTCATCATTTCACTGTTAAACATCTGGAAGCCTCTAGATTAGCTTTATTGAACGCTACTCAATGTATTTTTCAGTGCAGATTAGAGCTGAATCATTTCATTATGTGCAGTATCTTATTATTATGTGCAATAGTCGTACCATGTGAATATCACTACTTATGTCAGTATTACTAATAGACTATCGATCTCTACTACATATGGTAACAGACTCCGAACCACCATTTGTGTTACTAGAAATTCACTTAACTATAAGTTACTTATCTGGAGTGTTTATACCACAGCATTGTGTTTATAGCATGTTTTTTCTTTCTGAGGAGCTTTTATTGGACTTATTTAGATTTTTTATATTTTATATTGTTCTTGGCTTTGTGTTTCTGTGTGGCTGTGCAGTCGTAATACAAGCAATTTCCTCCGAGATCAAGAAGTTTTTTTGATTCTGAGGGTGGTCCTCTAATTTTTCTGTTTTCTTTTTGCTTTTCCCCGTGTGGAGGTTTTAATGAGGTGGGGGGCTGGCAGGCTGTCTTTGACGGCTACAGTAACGCCATCCCCTCCGTCAGAGACCCAAACACTACCTGTGGGATTCCGCGTGAAGATGCCTTCCACCTGTTCCGCGACCCTGTTACCTCTGACCTGCCCTGGCCAGGTGTGCTGCTGGGCATGTCCATCCCCTCCATGTGGTACTGGTGTTCTGACCAAGTGAGTGAGAGAAATGGGTGATTCTTAGATTTTGACAATGGTAGAGGGAATTTTGTGACAAGTACAAGTATGGATTTTAAGGGATGATGTATCACGATAACATGGACATAAATATTGCCTGATATGGTTTTAGATTTTGTATTTATATTCTGTATATTATGTTATACTCCAGATGTTAAACAATGATTTAATGCATGTAATAATAATAAGAAGAAGAAGAAGAGAAACCGTGTGTTAACTTTCAAACAGAGATAAATTCAATTGTCTATTCACAACATAATACTTATAGTATATAGTACTATATATAATACTTATTTTCACTTTTCACAGAACGTCAGTTGACTTGAGGGTGTTTCATTTTGCGTATGATTGTATGTAATGTTGTTGGGGGTTTTTTAACCATGATGGTGTTTTGTGTTTAAGGATATCAGATTTCAGGTCTCAGACTCTGTCTTTTCCCTTTTAAAATTCTGATAGTTTTTCTTCAAAAGCTTTACAGGTTAAACCTTGCTGGACTGTGTGTTTGTGTGTGTGTGTGTGTGTGTGTGTGTTTGTGTGTGTGTGTGTGTGTGTGTGTGTGTGTGTGTGCAGGTTATAGTACAGCGCTCCTTGGCCGCTAAGAACCTGCTGCATGCTAAAGGAGGCTCTTTACTGGCTTCTTATCTCAAAGTGCTGCCCTTTTTCATGATGGTGCTGCCAGGCATGATCAGTAGGATCCTGTATCCAGGTATTCATGCCAACTCTAGTGTTCCTATTTAGCCAGAGATGATATTGTAGCAAGTGGCACTGATCCAATACCAGGGATTGGTCTCAGACAGAAGAAAATTTAGCATCTGGTAAGGGAGGAAAAAAAAGAATGAAATTGCAAATCTTCACATGTGATGTATTGCTGTGATCTATGTATTTTTTTGTATTTCTTACGTTTAAGCATAGCTAATTTTCATATTGGGTTGGGACTGACTGATACTCAAGGTTTCAGTATTGTCTAATGTGTTCTTCAAAATGCGTAATCTTTTACATATAAACACAAGATTTCACAGAGAAAGTCGGTGGGCTGTTAAATCTGTTGGGGTGTTTTGGTGGTCTTACAGAGTGTTGGTTATGTTCTGACTGTAGATGAGGTGGGGTGTGCAGACCCTGAGGTGTGTATTGAGGTATGTGGAAATTCTGTGGGCTGCTCAGACATTGCTTATGCCAAACTGGTCATGGAGCTTCTTCCTTCCGGTTAGAATCTTGAACTTTTACCACTATTTTTACAGATTTTTTATTGATTTTCAGGATCAGGAAAACTGACCATTGGGTGTGTGTGTGTGTGCGTGTATGTATGCGTGTATGTGTGCGTGTATGTGTGTGTGTGTGTGTGTGTGTGTGTGTGTGTGTGTGTGTGTGTGTGTGTGTGTGTGTTCAGGTTTGCGGGGTCTGATGATGGCTGTAATGCTGGCTGCTCTTATGTCCTCCCTGACTTCCATCTTCAACAGCTCCAGCACTCTCTTCACCATGGACCTGTGGAGACACTTCCGCCACGCTGCCTCTGAGTGGGAGCTCATGATTGTGGGCAGGTGAGTTCTGTCTGAGTACTTAATCTAAGCTGAGACTAGTAAAAGGATGAGCTATCATTAAACCATTAATCCTTAGCGGCTACAGTTGTTACTGTTGTTTTGCTATACAGTTGCTCGGAGTTTTGTAATGATTAACATTCACATTTGACACAATCCTGGTTTCAACTGAAAACTTAGAATGTACCCTTTGTCCACTTGGCTAAGTGAGCTCAAAGTGACACATAATTCAATTTGTAAATATTTTTGTTGTCTTTGGTGATACTCTCTATGGAGAGTTTCTATGGATTGACACTGAACCTTTTCAGTTATATCATATATTTTTTGTTCCATGTTTTTCCAAGTTTTTCAGAACATGCACATATGATGTTGCCTTTTCTGCGGCTGAGGAAAATGTTAGCTAAAGGACTATTTAAAGAAAATATTTAAGTTCTGGGCAGCTTGTGCTCAAGCTAGAAGGTCCGATACCCTTTAATGAACAGAGACAGGACTAAGAGAGGACTGAGGAACTAGGAGGAGATGGGGTGGTGGTGTGGTGCAAAACTTGTGGTATTATGCGAAACATGTGGTAGAGATGGAAATATATAAAGTTAAGATTAGAAGGAGGAGGAGGAGGATTCTCTAAATGGAGCTTCAGACATGAAGCTCCATGTAGTGAATCATCCTTTGTGTAGAAATTGCACAGCTGAAATATCCTCACTAACAGGGGCGTGTCTGAAGTCTACATCAGAGGCTGAGTCCATCATCCATGTCTCAGATGATGGAGACATGCTTATGTGTGGAATCTAGTAAATAAAACCAGTGCTTTTCCTACAGAAAACTATTGTAAACAGCATTTCTGCCGCATAGGTTAACATTAGTACAGAAGGAAGCCTATCTAATGATCACACATTAACATTTTGTTAATAGAGGTACTATTTTTTGCCATTTTGAGAAGCAATCTGCTTCCATTTGTCAAAGAGCCATGGCCTGTTTAGCGGCCTAATTTTCCCAAGTAGGCAATAAATACCTTCACCTATGTTGAACAAATATCTCATCAGTATTCTAGTCAAATGTTTTATTGTTGCTGCTGGAGATGCAGGTGGAAGAACCATCTCAGATTCAGCCAGCTAAATGATTTATGTGTTATTAACATCCTATTTAAACTGCATTTCTGGTTTTGCTTTGGAAAAAGCCATGTTTACCACTGTTATTCTTCTGGTCTTAGTGGTTGCCCTGCAGCTGTATAAGAAAGATTATACTAATATTACTTTGTGTGTTCAGAGTGTTTGTGCTGGTGTTAGTGGTGGTGTCAGTGTTATGGATCCCTCTGGTTCAGTCCAGTCAAGGCGGTCAGCTCTTCATCTACATCCAGTCCATCAGCATCTACCTGCAGCCGCCCGTGTCTGTAGTGTTCCTGGCCGGCTGCTTCTGGAGAAGGACAAATGAGAAGGTACTGTGTCAGTCATGCTTGTATTTATATAGTAATTGTGAGCTGGATTTGCAGATCCTACGGCACCTGAGGAAGTTTGAAAGAAAGGTATTTTTCTTTTAACTGGATGTCCCAAATAGTAGTATATTAAGATAAGCTATCATTTAGACTTGCTCCGTGTGGTTCTATGCTGCTGTCTCCTGTGCAATGCAATACATAAGGTGCAATATTATTCATTCTTGAAGGTTTACATACACTTCCCACTTTACTGATACGCCGCTCTATTGTCTACTGTATTGTCTCAGATTTACATCCCATTCACACTACTGTCATGTTGCTATATTGTCTATTTATTGCATTTTTTCTGTCATTACACAATAAAATCAATAGTGTAAAATTTGGAGTGTTAAATTGAATGAACACTTTAAGAGTTTATTTTAATACTGTAAGTGCCCGATTTTTAGGTTCGATCGCGCATTGTCTGAAGTCTTAAACGCAGTTGTCTTTGGGGGAGGGGCCAGCGCAAAACGCTATATTGC
>JBBIGA010000027.1:11721649-11737293 GCA_037576975.1 Alestes dentex | reverse complement strand
TAGATAGATAGGTAGATAGATAGATAGATAGATAGATAGATAGATAGATAGATAGATAGATAGATAGATAGATAGATTGATAGATTGATAGATAGATAGATAGATAGATAGATAGATAGATAGATAGATAGATAAATACATACAGTGATAGATAGATGCAGAGAGAGAGAGAGACATAGAGAGACAGAAAGTGTATACTGTGCAAAAGTCTACTCTTTAATGTAGTCTTGAGGCTTTCTGAGGGACTTTCAAGGGCTCAAGTTCCTGTATCTGACCAACGTTCTTTGTTTGTTAAGCCACAAAGTGACCTACGTATGAATCATTCAAGAATAACAAAGCAGTTCTAACTTTAGACCTGAACCATTGAAGAACAGATAATTCCAGATGATTCAGGTAGTGATCAGTATACTGGTGGTGCTGAATGCTGAGTGGTTGGAACACTTTTATCTAGGCACCATGGATCTTCAGACATTTGTTCTCATCATAACACAGATGGAAAAAATATCAGAAACACCCAGTGGTACATTAATGCAAAATGTAGAACTCTCAAAATCAAGACACCCTTTGCTTTCTAAACAGTTTTAGTCACCTTTGGAACGTCATCATGTAAGTCATATACTTGGGACCCAAACCATGCCAGCAAAATTCTCATCCAGAGCCACCGGCCACCGACCACCACACCACCCACCACCACTGTGGGGCTCAAGCATTTAGGCCTGTACTATTCTCTTGGTCTACTTCATATCATTTTTTTCCCCACATCTCAGTAGACCAGTGTATGTGATTTTCACATCACAGTGTATGTGATTTTCACACCACTTTCACACCACTTTGTATTGAGGGGTTTATGCTCTGTACTTCAACTACAATATCCTTCTCTATGCAGTCAGGGATAGATTGTTCTTCTGACCAAAATTTCAGTCTTTGTGACTGAAGCTTCTGCCATATATGTCTCAATAATTAACCCTCGTTGGAAGTCACCTAGATCTTGAAAAAAAAGAAAGATTTTCAGTTTGTATATTTGTAATTTGTAAGATTTAGAAGCTGTTACTTTTTCTTGAAGCAGTGCACCCATGCATGGCATAAGCTTCCATGATTTTCAAGAGGTGGTTACATCATATTACTTTGAAAACTCCTTTATCAAAGTACTGATTGGCTGGCATGCTTTATAGTGAACACATGCTTCTGATTGGCACTGAATCTAATATGACTTGGTTGCATTGTTGTAATTGTTATTTATTTACTTAAACCTTTAAATTCCAGGCTTATTTTTTTACTTAAGGCTTATCAAGGCTTGAGTTTATATATTTCTACTTGAAAGAGACCATATGTGGGTCCACATTTAAACCCATATATGCTCTCTTTAAAGTTAAAAGGTCTTTAAAAGGGTCTTGCTCTTTTGTCTGCCCTGGTATTTCACAATAGTTTGATACGGACAACAGCCTGTAAATGTGTTTCTAAGACAATTTACTTGCCTCTATTTGGTAGCAGTGCATATAGTCCAGCTACACACCAATCAGCATCAACCCCTGCTTGGAAGATGGTTCCTCCCTCTCTCCTCCTTCTTTCTAACATTTTATCAGGCCTGTGTGGCCCTGCTTATCCACACTGCAAACTCCATCTGTCTGCAGCCACCATGAACACACCCGAGTCCAAGTCCACGTCCATGAAAGAGCTGTGGATGTGGAAGACAGGCAGCCTGTCCATCACAGAGTCAGTGGAGGAGGAAGACACCAGGGTCCACCGGGCAGTCAGCGTGTTCCAGTTTTACATCCAGCCCTGGCTGGCTGAGCTAGTAGGCTCAGCACTTTTCATATTCACTGGCTGCATGTCCGTCATAGAGAATCCACTGGACACTGGAAGCCTGCAGCCAGCTCTTGCACATGGCCTGGCCCTGGGAATTGTCATTGCACTGTTTGGAGAGATCAGGTATGAAATGACACGACACTGGTCAGTTTCACTGTTCACTGCACCGATATATACCAAATAACCTCAAATTACCTATCTATCTATGTGTGTGTGTGTGTGTGTGTGTGTGTATATATATATATATATACATATATATATATATATATGCGCAAAATTTCAGTAATCAGTGGAGGAAGACACCAGGGTCCACTGGGCAGTCATCATCATGTGCATTAGAATAAATGCAAACAAGCAAGAAAAATAGCTGACAATTTGTGCGCTGGTCAGGTTCCAGATTTCCAACAATTTGTGAAATTTCATCAGCAGCTCCCGATTTAATCTTATGCAATCTGAGCGTTCTTGAGGAGAGGTCTGGAAATGGTTGTGAAACACGTAAAACCACTATTTATTATATTAATGTCTGAACTTATTTTTCTCAGGTACCTAACTCTTTTGCAAAGGCATGTTTTGTTGACTTTATAAGTGAAACTAAGTACACATTCAGAGAGCGCGCTTAAATGATTACTGCATTGATGAATTAAACGTATTGCAAAAACAAAATATAAAAATTGGATTGTGCACATTTTATGCTTCATGCAGTTTTTCGACGTTTCAAACTCAGCAAATAAATAGAAACTATTTGCTAGACATGACAGAAAGATTATTATAGTTACCACAAAATTATGTTTGTCAAAAAAAAGTCATTGTTCATGATATTTTAAATTACACAGTGGAGGCCACTTCAACCCTGCTGTGTCTGTGTCTGTCTGCCTGATTGGGGGTCTCAATATCATCCTGCTGTTGCCGTACATAGCAGCCCAGCTATGTGGAGGACTCATTGGAGCAAGCCTAGCCAAAGTGGGTAACAGAAAAATTGTTTTTTGTAAAAAAAAAAAAAAAAAGATCAAATGTTATAAAAATACACAATGTTACTTCAGTACATACTTTATCTTAGAGAGTCCCGGCTTATCTCTGTTTTATCTCATATTTGTTCATTCTGTGCATACACACTGCTCGACATGTTATCGTGTTAAATAGGAAACTCCGGAGATTGTGGAACTAGAGTCAGGGTTTGTAGTTGCACTTTTCTGCATAAAACCATTTAAAATAACAAACAGAAATGGTCTTCTTACTGTTCTAAGTGGTGACAGGCATACATGTAGTTCTAATCAGGCTTTGCATCTTTCTTAGGTCATCTCTCCACCACAAATCTACTTCAATACATCCGGTGGTGCGTTTAACACAGTGACAGACAGAGGTCAGATCGGGCCTGCTATCGTAGCTGAAGTGGTGATGACGCTGTTCCTGACCATGTCTGTGTGTATGGGGGCAGTGAATGGCAAGACCCGGACCCTTCTGGCACCATTCTGTATTGGACTGACAGTTACAGCTGATGTCCTAGCAGGGTAAGTACCACATACACTGGAATGCTCATATAGATAGAGGTATATATATATATCAAGCCAAATCGAGTAGGTTCATTGTCATTTCAACCATTTACACACCATATATGCACAGTATACGCACATCATATATACACAGTACACAGTGAAATCAAATAATGTGCCCCCAGGACCATGGTGCAACACAAGAACAGAAACAGAGACATCACAAGACCACAAGTGCAGACAGGACAAAAGTGCAAAAAAAAAGCGATAAAATGACCAGACAAGACAGCTGGACTAAATGAATATAGTATCATGACAGATACTGTATTCTAGCAGTGGAGAGTTACATGTGCAAAAATGCAGAACAGAGGTAGACAGCAATAAATATGATTGTGCAGATATAGCAGCAGCAGGACAGAGAATGTGCAAAAACTAGAAGGCTATATTTACAGAGGTAAGTAAAGTCTGAGTTGTTTGAATTGTTTGTTTATAGTATATATATATCAGAATCACAGTCAGTTTGCTTATATATATACATACAGTTAGTTAGGCTGGTAGGTAGGTAGACAGAGACATACAGATAAATAGATTGATGACAGAAAGACAGAACCATCTGGAACACTCAGGATTATATCAACAATAAAACGGAGGATTTAAAAAAAATATAAAACAACAACAATGTGTTTAAATGTAAATATTCACATATGATATAACTAGAGGCCATTCTTAATTAACGTTTTAAAAGTCCATATATATATAGCCACATTTATGCATAATGATAATTCTAATAAGCTTTAATTAACTGCCTCACTGCAGGCCCTGCTCTGTGACTTTTTTTTAGTTCCAGTGAGTGAAACTGAGCTTCGTTTGGGGGTCAGGGCAAAACCCTGTTCACCTTGTAGGATGTTTGTTCTAGCGTCTGTTCCTCTTGACAAATCTGATATCTGCTCTGACCTACACGGTTCCAACTTTTTTCTTTTAGTCTTTTGTCAAGTGTTTTGGTGCTTGAAAATACAGTCACATGATTTAAATCACACATAAAAATGCAGTGGAATTCTCCCTGGGTGGGGCGCCAGCACACTCAATTAAATGAATAAAATCTTAAATTTACCAGTGCATTTAATTTTGATTTAGAACTCATTTTACTGAACCAAAATGATTTATTTTACATTAGAGCCATAGAATTTTATTTTTTGACAAAACTGAGCATATCATTAATCGAATAGTAATGTAATCTTTTATTACATTTCAAAAGTGGTGCAGTTCAAACACACCCTTCAAGCCAATGTGCCTCAGCGCAATTTTCCACAACCTCCTGCTGCCCCCTGCTGGAACCAAAGCACCTTTGCACCTCACCTCAGTTTCCATAGTCAGTTATTTTATTTTTATTTCTCTCTTTGTGACATTATTATTATTATTATTATTATGACTATAAAATTTTGTTTGGGGTTTGAGACACCACTAGAAGCTCATGTTGAGTTTTAAGCAATTACTATCTCTGCACCATCTCAGTTCCATTAGTTCTTTATCAGCGGCCGTTTATTCACAGCTTCTGCCACAAATCCATTTATATAACACGTAAACAAAACATAAACTGGGATTAATGTGTTTGCTGTGTGTAAAATAGACAAAAATAAATATTTAAAGTAGAAGCAAATGGCAGTTATGTAATTAAGGGTGACTCCTCAGGCAAATGACTAAATGACTCATCAGTCTCTGCAGCTGCTGAATGAATCAAGTGAACAGTGACCGGGTTCACTGCTAAGAGTTACTTCATCATCTTTATTATTTCATATTATTTCATCAGACTTACACCACATGAGCTATAAGGGCAATGATGCAACAAAAATAAATAAATAATCGTTGCTCTTAAGAGTTATGCCATAGAAGAAGCACTTTTGTTTCCCTAAGGAAACATTCAGTGCATGGTTCTTTGACAAAGAAATGGAAAGGCGATGAGATGTGAGTGAACTTTTCTGAAGTAAGAACTTTCACAGAATGGGAAGTCTCTGTACGAGTCTCTTTTTATTAGTTAATAATGGTTAATATGGATATCCCCTACCAGACTGTACGTGTTTACATTACTAATAGACTATCTGTTGAAACACTGTTTTTCTCCACAGTGTCAGGGTCAAGATTACCCTGAATAAATATTTTGAGTCTAACTTAAATGCGAAAATACATTTCCTCAAGGCATTTATCCAAAGTGTTTTAAAGTTTTTTTTTGTAGAGCCAAACATAAAAGCCAAGAACCATTTAGAAACCAATATTTTGGAGAATGTAGAGTATGTACCACAAACTTTGGCCTCAGCAGCTTCCGTTTGGCCTTTTAAAATGAACTTCTAACCACAAACGTAAAGATGAGCTCCAAAGAGACAGTCTCTTTGTGAGTCTCTGACCACATGCAACAAAGCACTATTTCTTTTGCCTGGTGACCCATTTTGTTATTATTTTTATTATTCTGAAATGTATTATACATTCTGAAAATGAATTTGATTGGTCTGAAATTACTTTACTTAAATACTACTCTTGCTTTTGATTATTTTTACAGCAGAGTGAGCAAATGGACAGTAAATGTGTGGCTTTCCAATGCAGACATGGGTGAATCATTTCACTAACGACTAAACAGTTGCTCCAGTCTGTACCAGTACCGATTCCATCTGCCCACCACTGACCTGTCCAGAATGTCCAGTTATCACCTATTCTTTGTGGTCTTATACATACAAAATCTTATCGAAATCACTCTCTTGAAGGTAAAGCTCTGCAAAATGATTGCATGTTCTCTGCAGTGGCATCTGGAACCGCAGCACCTGGCCACAGCAAAACAAACGCACAATGATATCAGTGACCAGTAGGCACGCACAGCCGATAAGGTCAAAGTCCTTGGGGTACAAAGCTATCAACGGGTGTAGGCCCGCGTGACTGATACGATCAAAGAGTTTAGTGCAGGCGTTTTTGTGTTTGCGTGTAGGTACAAAAGAACAACATGCCCATTTTAACCACTAGGGTCAACCACCACCGTAATGATGCTGAGTCAGCTGTGACCTGGCCATTCTCAACGCACGAAATGTACCCATTCCAGAATGACGTAGGGTTTTTCTCTTTGAAAATGTGAAGGTTTATTTGACCTATGGTGGTAGTATCGTTCTAGGTGCATGTGTGCAGCTTCAAGACGAAAATGATTAATTTAGTCACCTTTGAAGAACTTCAGTTTAGAGCCAGGTCACAGCCAAAGATGCTCAATGCCCAAAGATGATGACAGGTCTTTAACCAGCTGAATCTATAGATACATTCATTGCAGGCCAGAGAATGCAGAATCATTGCACATCATTTAAAACCACTGGGGAAACCTTGCGAGTGAAAAGTGTGAAAATCCATTCATATGGTTGCATATATAAACGTTCAGGTGTCTCTGCCCAAATGATAATAAATGCACCTTCTCTACAGATAACAAATATTTTGATGCACAGTTCCTGTTTATTTGCAGAAGTTAACATACGAAACATAAAGGTGGCTTATGCAAAGGTTGTATATTTTATATTTTTTGTATTCGTTTTTTTTTTAATAGCCTTAAAATAAAATAGAAATTGTGCATTAAAATGTTAATGTATTGTTTTCATTTTTTATAGAGTAATGCCACTTAACAACCACTTTTGCTGATTTTCAAAACACTCAACCTGGGCTGTTTAAACCTTTGCACATGGCTTTTGACTTGAAGGTGATGATGTTGGTGCATCAGTTTTGCAGTAGTATAATCAAATATAAGATATTGATACTGGTAAAAGATTTTGTACTCTGTATCCCATTGCTGCATTCCTTAGATTTAATCAGATCTGAATTGTGGTGAAATTTAGACATTTGACATTCTGAATCATCATGTAGTCAGGGATTTGCACTTCTATATCCACCATATCGACTAATCATGCAAGGAGGGCAATGCTCTGAGGAAGGCATTTGAAGGCTGCCACCATTGCAACCCATGTCCAAAAATCCATTCTTTTCACTATCATAATCTTATCTTGAACAATATTTATGATATAACCTGTACAGACCAGCTCTATACATGAATCTGACATAGCACAGGTAAGGCTATCAGTGAGGCGTAAAGTGCTGTGTTAACTAATCATGAAACACATGGAGAACAATAACATACGCACACATAAACTCAACTACTCCTAGACACACAAGAGCAACTATGGTCTAAATTTTCCCTAATCACAAAGGCTTATCCAATTGTATCTGCTTTGTTTAATAATGTTGCATAATTCACCTGCTGCACAGTAGCTCCTCCTGCCTCTCCTATCACTGCGTGCCTGATAGAAAAGATTATTCGATTATTTGCACGCCACAAATTGGGCCTGTTAAGTAATTTTGGACCACTACTATTGGCCATTACGTTATGAAATTACGAAACAGTCTGAACAGTACCTTCCGTTTTAAGATTATGCAAAAAAGGTGGTGTTATAGATGATACGTTTTTTTGTGTGTCAGAGACTCTTTGTAGGGCTAGGTGATTCATGAACAAATAGGGAATAAAGACAAATAAATACTCAAAGTTCAAGAAATAATTCAGCACACATTTAATACCATTGCACAGAAGCCTGCAGCCCTTTGCAGAATGAAATCTGTTATGAAATCCAAACAGCCATCATACAAATATAATGTATAATAAAGTCTCATGTGCCATTAACCAACACATAATATGCCATTTACTTGGAAGAAGTTGTAGCTGTGTATGAATCATTTCTTAAAAGACGGCATTACACTTATTGAAAATCAAGGACTTTTCAAGTCACATGGAATTACTTTATGTGCGTAATATTTAGAGGTTCTCACCATTATTTATATTTTGTTTGTTTTTAAATCTGCTTTGCCACGTCTAAAAAAGTGGTTATATCACAGATAAGCATCATGTCTCTTGTACAACAAGCTGCAGTGAAAGCAAACAGAACAAACAAGGCTCTGGTGGTTGAGGGGAGGGGGGAGCAGAGGTCAGTGAGGGAAGGCGCAGTAGCTCTTCCTATCCCTGAAGGGGGCCCTCAACAAAACGCTTGAGCTGCTGTACTAGTCTATTTGAAATTCTTCCCATAACCTTTGAAGCTGCTTGGTCTTTTCAGATAGGATCGCTCTGAAGAAGGTGTAATAGTCAGGACTAGTTAGGTGCAGGGGGTAAAAACAACATGATATGCTTATCTCTGTGTAGGGTGTGGAAGGGGAAGGCAACTTCTCTACAGAATGTACTTAATAAGAACTTTGGACGCAAAGTTTAGTGTTATGGTTGTTGGGTTAACAAAAATCAAAAGCCAAAAGAAATCAGCGCAGATGGTTAGGGTTATATCGAGACTACAAGAGAGTAATTGCCGCATTTTATGTAGAAAAATAATGAAATGAATCAACAGATTATTTTATTTAACTATACTGTTCTGTTGAAGTTAAAGCCCTATGTTCCTAGTAAAGTTTAGTCTAATAATCGATATGACAAAAACTATTTAGTCTATATAGGCATAATCTAGGTCTGGGATACTAGCCCATATTGTTTAGCTGCAGAATATAAGTAAGCATATAAGTCATATAAAACACTGTGAATTATGGTCTAATCTTGCCGGTAGGCTTGTACTGAGGGTGCTATTTTTGTTCTTCAGTGGAGCGATTTCTGGAGCCTGCATGAACCCAGCCCGCGCGTTTGGGCCGGCAGCAGTGGCTCATTACTGGACCTATCACTGGATCTACTGGGTCGGGCCAATGGCGGGAGCACTGATTACTGGAACTCTCATCAGGTACATATGCAGTCGTTTGCTGTAAATGTTAAAGTGCAAGTACTAAAATGACGGTATTATGAGTTTAGGATGTGTATGTGTAATTTCATGCATGTTGAGGTATGTCTGGCTTTGACGCTGTTCTGCTTTTTCTGTCTCCAGGTTGATGCTCGGTGATGAGAAGATTAGACTGCTGCTGAAGTAACCTGGAGTGGTCACACAATGAAATATAGGAATTGCATTGATAATTTATCATTATCAAATGGCCAGTCATTCACTTTACCACAGCAGAATGTTGTATACAGCTGGACACTAGGATTTGTCATAATCAAAAAACAACACAAAACACAACCCTGCAATGTGGACTCAGCAGATAGCCAACCACTGCCACATCAGCTTTGCAGAATATGGTTAGCAGGTTCCAGGAAGAATTCTACCACCTGCCTGCCCAGTCCCTCAGCTATTTAATCCTGCTTTGACCAATCTGATTGATGGATAAAAGTTCAAGCTAGTCAGGCTGTCCTCCCTCACTCTTCTTGTTTTCTCCAGTCAGTTCTTGAACAAGCATGAGGTATATTCAGGTCATCATTGTCCTAAAGAAAGAATGATAACCCAGAATTTTGACGTTGTGAAGGATTTGCATGCCTCTTAAACATGCTGTGATTGCCGCGTTAGTTTCGATTTCATAGACTCTGTCTGTGAAGATAAATAAGAATCTTTTTCACATTGAAAAAATGGGGTTTCACTGTGAGGCACCACAATATTTTGAGATGATTAAACTTATAATAGCAAGTTAATGGAACAAAAATCTTGTTCAGTTAACTCAAAATTTTAGGGTAGCATAGATACAAACTTAAAACACCAAGATGTTTCTTCAGTGCATAAACTCCAGCATCAATGATGAGGGAACCACATGTCCAATCCTTCTCGTGACTTTAAACTTCAAACAGGCAGTGCATGTGTTCCCTTCTGGCCAGCTTCAGCTTGTTTGAAGTTACAGTTTTTTCAGATGTTGTGCAGGCTTTGGCCAGGGCAGCTTCAGAAAAATGGCACAATTCATGCCTTTTGTTTTAACATTGACTTTCATGCCTCAAAGTACGCCTCAGCGCAGTGTTTCTTTTTTACACTCAGGACTGGCAAATGAACTATTTGACATCTTACATAACTGACAAACATAATGATAGTTAACTCCACAAATATCTAGCAAAGACATGTAATTTACTCTTAATATCTAATAAGTGTGATTATTTCATTTAAATTGAGAAAAACTCATGGGGATGAGATGGAGATTTAAATTGAAAAAAAAAAAATTCAAGGTAATTCATTTACAGTTATATGCTTGTGTATGCATATATGTAGTATGTAGCAAAAATGACATTTGTCATAAAAAAGGACACTTCAAATGTTTGAAAATCATACAAACTCTAGAATCACACCATGTTCTGGGTGGATTTGAGTTTGAGTGTTTAATGCCTCTCATGCTTGCCAACAGCGTAACTGTGTAATGTTAATCCTTAAGTGTATGATTTCGTGATTAATTTTTCTCGATAAAAGTGGAATGTGGGATGAATTTTCTCGTAAGGAGTGCTGTCTTCATAAGTTCAATGATTACAAGAATTTTAACACACTTTTTATATTGTTTAATTTTATGTATACAATAAACATCTTCTTTCTTTACTTGATGTTTTCTGACCACTCTTTTTTATATTTTGCCTGTAGATTTAAACGACCATCATTTACAAAAACACTAATTTGCCACTTGAGCCATATTTTATGTCCGATTACTGTAGGAATCCACTCATTTAGAAATGTGATTTGAACATCTGAACAGTTTAAACCTTGAAATGTAGTGAAACGTGTTTGGTATCGTTTCAAGTCATTAGTCTGCCTTATAACCAATGAGCTGTTGGTGATACATATATTATTCATGTTTGAACAAAGACAAATGATTAACAGGTTCGAATGATTAGCAGAAGCCCAGCCTAGATATCGAGACAGAACTATATTTTTCCCGCGGTGCTTCAGATCACGGCTGCAGCCTGAGCACAATGGCAGAGGAAAAGTTTGAGATGGAAAACATAGAGCCGTTGATGGACGAACCCAAGAAAGAAGCCGCGAAAAACCCTAACAAGTATGAGCGAGTTATTCAGCCCTGCATTGCTGAGTTGATTGGGACCACCTTCTTTGTGTTCATCGGTTGTGTGTCTGTGATTGAGAATGTAGAGACGGCGGGTAGGCTGCAGCCTGCACTGGTCCATGGGTTGGCAGTAGCTATCCTTATCACATGCATGGCAGAGATAAGGTGAGAAGACCAACACTGTTACATAATTTTCTTTCACACATAGCTCTACAGCCTTAAAAAGTATACTTATTAATAAACATGATAAAACCATGTTTACTGGTTCTTGACAGAACTGCTATCTGTTGAATTCGACACATTGTTTCATAAAACAATTTAATGATTAAGTTGCGGACAAAGTCATTCCGAGTGATTTGATGTGAAATCCTTATAATAGTGGTGAAGATTGTGTGACACATTTCACGAGCTGCCTCTACATCATTTTTATATTGTCTTTTTATGAAATCTGTAAAAAACAAACAAAACAAAACAAAACAAAACAAAAAAACAAACAAACAAGTGGTACATATTTAAAATGGTAGATTTAATACATGTGCCGAGCAGTCACAGTTAACAACTATCCAGCGGCCACCAGTTATATGTAACTTCTTTCTCTAGTATGAGAAGGTCAGGGATCGCTGTGGAGAAAGCGAACAAAATGGACAAAGTTCCGATGTGTGGGGTTGGGTGAGTGAGTAAGGGTCAAAGGGAAGTGCGCTTGCTATCCTTTAAGCTTTTAATAGAGGAGAGGTACAAGCAGGTTCGTGCAAGGCAAATAAAATAGTTATATTTGTATTGTAGGCATGGCAACCCCTAGTTCCATGGCAACCCCTAGTTCCACTTTAAAGAAATCTGTGGGTGTTTCTGCAATGCTCTGTTTCACATCCAACCACTCTTGAGTGTATTAAAGTCATGTGTCAAATGCATATGCTTAAGTAAATGTACAGACTGATGAGTCTGTACGTGATGCACCATACACTAACTCTACTTTTCGACGTTATTAAATAATAAAAATAAATTCATACAATCATTCATCACCAGGTGTCCCAGAAATGTTGATTTCATTTTAGTACATGCATGGCATTCATTTTTATGGTCACACCTGCTTCTAGGTGGGACAAACTGATTTCACAATCTGACATCCACAGATTAAATACTTTTATCCTGGATTACTGACAACTGAACACTCTAAAATTAAACCAGTTTCACACATTTAATCTGTGACTGAAAAGCAGAGGTTGAATTACAAAAATGACCTCATCATTACTATGTTTTGGAAAAAAAAAAAACATTTACAATGCCTCTGTTTGTTTAACAGTATACAGCAATGCTTGTGAGTTATGGACATGCAGAGCGTGTACAGATTTGTCTTCAAGTACTTCCTTCAAAACATTTTCTTTAAAAATTAGGGGTGTCGAATTAACGCGTTAATTTCGATCAATGAATCCCAGGAAAAAGTAACACGTTAAAAAAAAGTAACGCTGATTAATCGTACCACGTGACTTTAACCCATCTGGTATTCTGCCGAAACATGCTACCCCTCAGATGTGCCACCGGGCCCTTCTGCGCATGTGCAGTTCCACAGTCTGGGGATTCAGTGCCGCGAACATAAATCTGTGCTACCTTGGGACACTGGCAGCTGTATAAAATTCAAGGGAGCATTTTTCCACAGGGTAGCATGAATCGATACACTCTGCTGTTGATTTATGCTACGGTAGCATTTTTCGACAAGGCAGCATGAGTTGTCAGAACCCCCTGCTTCACGGTAGCATTTCTTAGTGTTAGAACCTGACTGTATAAACTGGCTCTATGCACCTCTAAAGATCTGTGTGTATATCTAGGCTCTTCTCATTTAAATAAAATATAATTTTCTCAGATTATGCACAAGATGTACCTATTTTTCCATCATTATCAGTGCTAAACTGACTGTATAAACTATGAACTGTTAGCATTTTTCGATAGGGTAGCATGAATCGATAGACTGCTGATAAAACGTTTTTAAAGACGATATATATCTCCGATCATGCATATTATTTGCCTACTTCTCATCATTATCAGTGCTATAAATTGACTATAAACTGTACTGTATAGGCTTCGAGGTAGCATAAATCATCAGAATACCCGTGCTTGTGTGTACTTTGTTTTAAACTGCACCTCATCGATGGACTTAGTTCTATCATTGTTCTTGCTGAAGCATTTTTTCCCTTAGCATATTAGGTCATATGTTTGATTGCTGTGTCCATTAGGGCACATGAACAGTGCAGAAACAGTTATTAAATGAAAGAGACGTTGAAAGTCTGTAATGTTGATTCATTCACTCATATGCCAAAATTCATTTGAAATTTTAAACACGTTTACAGCAAAAATGTATTAATGCGATTAAATGGGATTCATTTAGAAAAATTAATCAGAAAGCTTGCAATTAATTAGATTTTTTTTTATTGCGTGACACACCTATTAAAAATAAAAGAGCTAAAAAGATTCTTTTTGGATATTTCCATAAAAGAACCTCTGTTTGCCAAAAGAAGCTTTTAATGAATGATTCTTTAAAGAACAATGTTTGTGAATGTGACAAACCTTCTTAAAGAACTGTTCTATTGTTCTAGAACAATGCATCCTATTAAGAATTAATTAAGAGCCTTCATTCTAAGAGTGTCTGAAAATGCAGACTGGTGCTTATGCACTTAACATGATTTCCAGCCTCTGCCCTGGAGGCCACCTGTCTTGGACATTTTTTTGTTTTCCCTGCTCTCTCTCTCGCTCTCTCTCTCTCTCTCTCTCTCTCTCTCACACTCACTGTCTCTCTCTCTCTTTCTCTCTCTCTCTTTCTCTCTCTGTCTCTCTCTCTCACTCTCTCTCTCTCTCGTTACTTTATTAGTTGTGTTTTCCTGGGACCCTGGAGAGCAGCGGGTCCTACACCTCCAATGAACCACTGCTCTATGAGTATCATCTTATTTTTTTTCTTTTTACAAAGTGGCTCCCACTTCAACCCTCCATTCACCATGGCCATCTACCTCTGTGGTGGCATTGAGCTGTTCCTGGTCCTGCCTTACCTGGTCTGTCAGTTAATCGGAGGCCTAATTGGTGCTGCTATGGCAAAGGTGAGATTTTTGTAGGCTTGCATGTCTACTGTGAGTTCACAGTCCTCAATGTTTTGTGTCAAAACAGCAATAAAGCAGGTTAAAGCACCACCTAAGCCTGCTCAGAGCAGAGCAGAAGGCTTAAAGCAACCCGAAGAACCCGTGGCTGTAAAGTGATAATGAATGGGCTCATAAAGCTGTAAGAAACACAAGCTGAGCTGATCTGTTAACGTTTGCTCAACACCCTTTTTCTGCATGTCTATTCGCAGCTGATGACGACGGAAGAAAGGTTTGCCAGGGCTCATGGGGCAGCTTTTACTATTTTGCAGTCCAACGAGCAGATTTTTCCGGCGCTCTTTGGAGAGATTGCTATGACGTTTATGGTCACCATGGTGGTGCTGTTGGCTGCTGTTAATGACAAAAGCAAAAGCCCACTAGTTCCTTTCCTGGTTGGCTGTGCGGTCATTATTAGTGTACTGGCAGGGTGAGTTAAAACACTTTTAATTTTCCAGGGTTGCAATGGTGGAATAGAATAGAATATAACAGATGCATTTCCTTTACTCCATATAAAAAAACCAAAAAAAACCAAAACACATTATAATCGAAGGCTGCACTACATGGGCAAAATACCTAATTGTGATAGCACTGATACACAGTGCAGTTGCAATATGCCTTAACATTTTTAAAAGCATATTGCACTAATATGACTGCTTACTTTAACTTAAAACTAAAATGTACAAAGGTAATGGCACAATTGATTTTTCCGATATGTTCAACTTAGCAGATGAACAGAACTCCACTTGTTCTCCATCCCAAAGACGAACCATTTAACAATGCAAGGAACAATTTATGCATGCAGCTGATTCAAACGAACAATGAGTATCTGTTTACCACAGAACCCCTCAAGAATTTTGCAACATTGCAATGGTGGAATAGAATTCAACAGAATAGCAGTATCTATTTTGCTCTTTATTTGAAAAGCATTGCAATATACTGTTTATTTTTACCATTATATTAAACTCTTGTCATATGAAAAACAATGTTCTCCATCCAAGTAAAATAATTGAACAGTGCAAAAAAGAGTTAATGCATTCAAATGATTCAAATCGACTTGTAATGTTCTATATGTATCTGTTGCCATTTACTGCAGAGCTCTTCAAGACCCCCCTTTTTATTACTGATATACATATATATATATATATATGTTTTGATATACATTAACACAAAATAAATATAAATAGCAGGAGACACCGCACTACAGTAACTGCACTTTGTGCAACCTCAAAGAAGCACAGCTGGACTGAAAGAGAATAAAGCAGGGCTTCCCAACACTGACGTATGGAGGACATTTTATTTGTTCTGTCCCCTAAAAACAAACATATTTTATATTACA
>JBBIGA010000027.1:11709281-11721549 GCA_037576975.1 Alestes dentex | reverse complement strand
CAGGGCTTCCCAACACTGACGTATGGAGGACATTTTATTTGTTCTGTCCCCTAAAAACAAACATATTTTATATTACATAACTTATTCAATAGTTACATTTCAGCTGTATTTGTGAGGCATTTTAATATCAAAATATAGCATCATTTGATTAAATATAGGGGAAAAAAATCCTTACTTACTTTATTTGTATGTTGTGTTGCCTTGTATTAGTTCTCAGCTCATCACAATCATTGCACTTTGGCTCCCCTAAGTTCAGGCACCCTTTATTATGACCATTTTTCATGTGATGTTATTTACAAATCTGGATTGTAGGGCTGATGTGTCCGGTACATGTCTGAACCCAGCCAGAGCAATGGGACCAGCTGTAATGAGCGGCTACTGGAGCTACCACTGGGTCTACTGGGTTGGCCCGTTCACTGGATCATTAATTGCTGTTATTGTAGTGAGGTAAATCTCTGTGTGGAAAATTGCCATTTAAACAGAAAGCATATAGTTCAGATGTTTATATATTAGTTCATACCATTTGTGTTGCACAGAGCTAACATTGTGCTGAATTAACCCTCTCTATTCTGTGCCCTAGAATTCTTCTTGGAGATCACAAGATGCGGATCCTGTGGAAATAACACAATCTTTGAATGAATCTCAGGTTCTACATCATTTAACTCATTCTTAAGTTTACCTTTTGAGCTGGACGAAACTTAATACGTGCATGGCTAGTTTTCAGTAAGCTATATACTTTTCAGAAACTCATTCTGCATCTCAAACTGTTCAATTCTGCAGAATTCATTTAATACATTCAAAAAGTCAAAAATGCACTGATGAAATATTATAATGACAGAATACGTTTTTTTCAACAAAAAAAAAAAATGTAAAAATGACCAAGCATGCTTTTCATACTTAATTTTTCATGTCTAAAACTTAATGTACTACAGTATAGCATCCTGAAATGAAACAGTATACTATACTGTAGAACCTTGAAATAAGAGGCTGAATTACCACATTGTAATACTTATTTGATGATAAGAAAAGATCAACAAGAAAATCTACGATTTATACTGCCCTACAAAGCCAAAGTGCAGTAACTATGCCAAAGCTGAAACTGAGAAAAATGGTTTTTAAACTGGCTGGTTTTAAAAATGGTTTTTAAAAAGCTGAAACTGAGAAAAAAAAAGTTTTTAAACTGGCCAGCCAAACGTGTTATACTTACAGCAGTGGTGATGTTTTCATTTAATACCTTTATGGGAATGAAAATGTTGTAGAAAAAAATGTTGTACCAAAAATGACCACTCGTAAAGCATTGTGCCCCAGAGAGTGTAGATACTGCACTCTGCCTTTGAATAACCTAAAGCAACTAAAACGCTATTGCGAAAGCAAAGCACAGTATCTGCAATTTAAATGTGTTCATCCAACTTGGTTGCTGTATTCCTTGTATCTTTTCAATGGTTTTAATAGCTTTTAATTGGTTTTGTGTTTTATTTATGAATGTTTAGGTTGTGTTGTTTTTTTTTTTTGCAATGCCCCTCTCATCACACTGCTTTAGAAATTAATAAATATTGGCATTATTGAATATTAAACGTTATATCCCCCCCCAAACATCCTTTGTCATTTTACTTACAATACAGATGGTATATGAATTTTCATTTTAATTAAAAACAATTGATACAATACAGTTAATTCATACAAATAAAATCACAGTCAGAGACAGAACAGCAAGTGCATATAGAAGTGTTCCAGACCAGAGGTAGGCTCAGTGCTTTCGGGGGCTGGGAGTAGAGGGGGAGGTGAAGGCGGGGGGACAATATGTGTGTTGACTGTGGGTTTACATAAGTTTTAACTAGCATAATAAATAACAAATAACTAATAAATAGCATGATAAATAACAAATAAAATGATATGTATTTGTTATTTATCATGCTATTTATTAGTTATTTGTTATATTATATCACAGCAACAAGGATATTTGCTAAAAACTTGTGTGAGTAAAGAGAGAGAGAGAAGAGCGGGAAGTGACTTCTGTGTGTGTGTGTGTGTGTGTGTGTGTATAAAAGAGGGAGAGGAAGAGGGAGTGAGTACTGAATATGTGTAAGTGCATGTGAGATAGAGAGAGTGCTGAATGTGTGTGTATCTGCCTTGTCAAAGCCAGGTAAACAAAACCAGAACGCAGTAACTGCACTTACTGCGGTTTGCCGTGGTATTAGTATGGATTTTGTAATTACTGCAATGTTGACACCATCATTTTTCTGAAACGGGACAACTTTGAACCAGGATATTTTCTCACAAGAGAAAGGAGATGTCCTAAACTCCATTTGTAGTCTAAAATCAATTTTGACCAAATATGTAGTTACTGCACTTTGGCTTTGCAGGGCAGGATACTGTTGCACTATTATTTTGCCATTTTATCATGATGCTGGGTCATTTGTTCATGAGCACACATTTACACACGATGCTGTTGGAACAAAACCTTGTATCTCCATTTTTGCTGTTTTTTTTCTAATATGACTTGAAAACACAAGCTGCGTTGACTGTGTAAACATTTGAACACTGTGTGAACATGTCATGGTGAATAAACCAATAGAAAATCTAAAATGATCCAAAATGACATACACTATATGGACAAAAGTATTGAGACACACCTCTTAATTGCTGAATCCAGATGGCCCCTTACGTCCAGTGAAGGGCGATCTTAATGATTAAATACCAAGACATTTTGGACAGTGCCATGCTTCCAACTTTGTGGACACAGTTTGGGGAAGAACCTTTTCTATTCTAGCATGATTGTGCCCCCAGTGCACAAAGCAAGGTCCATAAAGACAAGGCTGGATGAGTTCAGTGTGGAAGAACTTGACTGACCCCCTCAGAGCCCTGACCTCAACCCCATCCAGCACCTTTGGGATGAACTGGAACAGAGATTGTGAGCCAGGCCTTCGCCTCTAACATCAGTGCCTGACCTCATAAATGCGCTACAAAATGAATGGGCACAAATTCCCACAGAAACTCCAAAATCTTGTGGAAAGCCTTCCAAGAAAAGTAGACTCTCTTATAGTTTAAGTTGCAAAGGGGGCAGACACACAGACAGACACTTTCACACACATAAGTCACGTCAAAAAATTTAACATCTCCATTCCACCTGAAATGCATGTCTTTGGAAACTGGAGTACCCGGTGGAAATCTACACGAACACAGGGAGGACAAAAACACACACACACACACTGTTTCTGTAAGGTGAAAGTGCCACCCTGCTGCAGGTTATTGTACAATACCTGTACATTCAGAATTAAGTCATTCGAACCAAAGGTATCCCTGCTCTTTTTTCAGATTTCTATATGCACCCAAAAAATAATGAAATCACAGTTATTGGATTTTCTTACTTAGCCGATTAATGTAAAACAGTAAAACTGGGTTGTCTTATTTACTTGGTAAGTGTTTGTTTGATCAGTGCAATGTTGTTCAGTAAACTGGGTCCTGGCATCACCTATTTGCATACTATTTTACTTGCTTAACTCACTCTCTTTGTATTGTCTTCCACCCAGACTATCCTCCATTGTTCGTGCCTTTCTTATGTCTTTGATTAATCACCAAGCCTTCATGTTGTTGCTACCATGTACCCTGCAGCTGAGCATGTTTTGCAACTACAATGATTAACTACATGGATTTAAAGTGGTGTGCACCTACCACTATCATTAGTTCATCATAACCATATTAAGCTGAATGCGTGATATAAAAAATAGTCTAGTTAATCAGAATTTACTCAAATCACTTTTGTGGTTTTTACTTGAATTCTTTGAGTACAAAGTACTTAGTCAAGTACCTTTGAAGTTACTTGACACTTAACATTTTCAGTCAATTTAACTAACAGTGAAACAATTTGGTAGAATTTTGTTAACCTGCCAGCTGTCCCAGTGCGGCTGACATCTTATTTTCACATGAGTTCTAAGTGACCACTGGTTCACTGTATATCTAGACAGGTCCTGGTGAATTCTGAACTCTAAAATGTTAAATATTTTTGCTTTTTTTAGTATGAGCTCCCTGTCTGATAGTGTTTCTTTGCACATGTGTGATGTAAAGAGACATAACTGAAAAGCCTTTAACATCTTTACCTTGTAACTTTACCTCTTATGACACCCAAAGCACATGCACACACTATGGAAGGGGAAGCTTTTTTTTTGGTTGGTTAATTGAGTTTGTAGGGTAATTTTGTCTTATAGTGCAATTGACCTGCCTGGCTCTGTCCACATTATCTGAAGTTAAAAGCCTGAGTGTTTGGTGGCGGTCTGAAACTGCAAACTAAAGTGTGTGAAGAGAATTAATACCATTAGAGGCATTAAAGTGTGTGTTGATGGATGAAAAAGCCAGGTGTACCCAACACAGCTGACAGTCATTTTGTTCCGTGTTTATGGATGAATTCCACTCCTCATTAGCTTATGAATCGAAAGAATAAAATTCTGTCAGTGAAGCTGCACCGAAAGTCAATTACAAAACCAAGGCAAGAGGAGAAAGGAGGCATTTTCAGCTTTAGGAGTGGAAGGCAATATCAGATTTGGCTTTTGTGTGCCTCTGGCTGAGGAGTGTATAGGCTGAGTGCTGGGTATCATGCTGTTCCATATTGTGCAGCAGCACAGCAGTGGCCCACATGGGAAAGCTTGGCAGGCGGTGCTTTAAACCAATTACCCGGCCTGCTGGGAGAACTCCCGCCAGTCTTCCGGGCCGGGGGCGCGGCGCTCCCCTGAGATCCCCGGCCCGTTCCCCCACAAAAACCGCTGTCTCCAATGTGGGAAGTCTAGCAGATGGGGCTCAGGCAGGGGTGAAGTGCCCCAGGCGGGATCCAGCAATAGTGAGAGAACGAGTGAATGCTAAAAACTGAATGAAGTCATTTGCAGAGCTGTCCGATCCCTGCATACAGATTTTAAGGAGTCTATGCCTGGTCCATGCACTAGGGTATGTTATCACTCTGAAATACTAACTTCATGTAAAAATAAAGATCCCCATTCCTTATCTACCACCATGTGTAGTTGATTTGGATACATTTTCTTGGTACATTTTTTACTACTGAGAACTAGTTCAAATGAATTACCGACTCCACACAAAAACCAAAGCTGAATTTTTTTTTTTAGAAAAAACTATAATCAGCTTGTGCTTTTTCGTGCTGTTGTGGCTAAAAAAACATTTAGATCATTAAGGGGAAAAAAAGCATCTTGATGTGTTTGTTAATAATTCATGCACAAAAGGGTCAGTGTAAGTTACTGAAAACAGATCGTTTCTGGACCATTTCTATTGGTCATTTCATCGTGAAATGTAGAGACAATGTAAATGGCAGCTAGCAACATCTAAATAAATAAGTACATTTTATTTAAAGTGTTGGTATGTATAGTAAGACTTGAAACTCAGTGCAGCATCAGATATTATGATGTTATCTGATGATACTTTCAGACAGTCATTTGAATGAAATACTCATTTAATCAACATTATGCAGGCAACTCAATCCCCTTTGAATTCCACTGATTTCAAATTTCCTACATAATGCCATTGCTAAGCTGTCATTCTGAGTGATCTGATGTGAAACTCTTGACCATACAAGTCAAAATTTGTTCATCGTGGTATTGATAGGAACCAGACGTCAGAAGCGTTTAATACCTTTTGAAGCTTCCTCACAGACAATTATTACACAGAATGGTCTCAGATACATTGTCTGATATTGTTTAGATAAAGGTTTTGGCCAAAAACATTGTATTTTAAAATACACTCATGGTGGACATATGGAGACAGTAGCACCCAAACAAAAGCAATTGTAGTTGTGACCACATGCAGGGTTTAATGGTTAAATGATCATACACGTATATTTAATGGCAAAAATCTATTCGTGGAAAACGAATAAAAAATAAAAAGAACTTGCCTACACATGGTGCTGCTATATTACAGCTAGCTGAAGGCTAATAGTGACGAAGAGGCCCATCATTGAGACTGAGGCTTAACTCTGTCAAACAGGCTAATCTCCACTGCAGTAAACAATCACAAGGCAATAGAAGCAATAGTCAGTCTCTTCTATTTCCCTCAATTCACCCTCCTACATTCATGGGCCCCACAGCCTCCTGGGTGACAGCCGTGATGACAATGATCATTATGTCGGCCAGAGACTTGCGGCGGTGGTGCTATTGTGAGGTGTGCATTCACTCCAAGGTCATTTACACTTTCATTGGCAGCTATTTAGTCGCCATAAAAAAGCCTAAGACACCAATTTGTGAATCTTGCTCAGCCAAGTAGAAGTGTGGAGCAGGAAGAAAAGAAGTTGTTTTAAAAGTCAATTAATTGTCCCCCTTCTGGGAGGGGCCCACTGACGGGGCCTTTAGTCTTCCATCCAGAGTCGCTCACATCTGTTTAGCTAGCTTCCCCAAACCATGACTTCAGTCCACCAAGCTCCAAAGAAAAAGACAATTCAGCAAGCTCTGAGCTTTCTCTATCTTAGACACATTTGTATATCATTTTCTGCTAGGCCTAGTACATTCACAAAAGACCCCGCTCATAAAAGGGCACAGCAGAAAATGAATCAAGTTAGCATTTAGAACAGAAAAGTCTGATTCATTCTCTTGTCGAAGCAGACAAAAGACTCACACTCACTGAAGCAATGTGTTTTAGTGGAGTTCCCCTTTAACACCAAGTAGTTAATGTAGTTGCATGGTGGTAAAATAAAAAAAAAAAGGAAACTAAATTAAGGTTTAGTGTCTAGCACAAATGTATTTTAAAATAGGGTGTTTTAGGCTAAACCTGTCTCCTAAAAATATTCATCTTCATGCAATGCATTTGTAACCAGTCTGTGTAATAATTTTCTGTGAGGTGGTTTTAAGGGCATTAACCACGTCAGCCGTCTGGTTCTACTGGTTATTAACACTGTTAACAATTGTACTTATACTCAAGAATTCCATTATCAAATCACTCTAAAACACATTAAAACACTCTAAAACGTAGCAATTGTATTATACAGGAAAGAAGTGAAATAACTGTTTTTTTAGGATGCCTGATGTCCTGATGAATTAAATGTGACATTTAAGAGCAAAGTGGATTGAGTAGTCTACACTTCGTTGGAATTACACTGCCTAAAGGTATTGTTGAATTTCTAATATAATGTTGCTAAGATGGGAGTACTTATGTTGTAAGTGGAGCCCCCCCCCTTCTCATAAAAAAAAACTATTCTTTTTTAGACACCCTTGTACAAGTGCTAAAAAACTGAAGCGTTGCTTTATTAACAATTACAAAGTACAAAGATAAAATCATGTGACATGCAACTCTACTTAAAAAAAAAAAGAATGAATGTTAATAGATGTTTTCAACTTGACCTGATTTGAAACTATCTCCATACACAAATACTTTCATACCCTCTGTGTAACCACACAGAGGGTATGTAGTCTGATTATACAGAGCCTACATTTTCCATCTTAATATAACCAAAGATGGTTATATTAAGATGGAACACAATGTTTAAATATCATTTACACACACACACACACACACACACACACACACACACACACACAAAACACACACACACACACACACACACACAAATGCAATCCTTGTTTTCAAGAGAATCTGTACTGGAGCTATGCCTGAGATTGTACTGTGTTATCCATAGTCAAAATTGCTACTGTTAAATGAACAATCACAGTGTTTAAACAAGTTCTGCTGGGCACAAATGAACACTGCAAGTGTTAATTCAACACGGAAGGTGTTAATTCAACACTGTGCTGTGTCTTTCACAAGCGCTGTAAAAAGAGCAGTAAGTGGTGGAGTAAAGCCCTGCCTTAGCAGAAGTTGAGAAAAATGGTCTGCACTGAGGATTAAAATGAATTTTTTGTCTCAAAGCCCACATAATTCAGTTGTTAAGATTCACTAATTCAGAGTGGAGCATCTTAGAGAAACATTTCATTACAGTGTAGAGCAGTGTCTACAACACAAATAAAACCATCTTAATTATTACCCCAAAACTGAGGATGACAAGATTGTGTTACGTCTGAAAAACTCTTCGAGGACTATTTTGGTTTAATACTTTCTGCCATGAAAGAGTTTTAAAATGGTTTAAACCAAAAATGTATCTAATCAAAAGTATTGTAAGACAATGTCCCTGGTTTTAGACGACATATTCATAACCATTACATGTAATAACTAATTAGTAAGGTTGCTTTTAGATGCACTAAACCATGAATGTCTGATTCCTATTACCACCGCTGTCACGTTTCTATAGGACAGAGCATTACACATTAACTCACACTGAAGAACTGCGTTTACATCTTAACGGTTGAGTTGTATGTAGTAAAGTATCATTTTAATGGCATCAGTGGAATTCCCCAAACAATTTCTAGATAGTTACATCATTGGTGTAATGTCAAAAGCTCAGAGCTTGAAAACACCAGCTGCATCTTACAATGACAAATGGCCAGCAGACCAATAAATGTCTCAGAAACAATAACACAGGCCTACATTAAGGTTAAAACGCATGACCATGAGATATCAGGTTCTGTTGCAGCGATGATATGCATATTGCTGCTAGAATCTCTTCAGTCGAGGGGAAATTCACAGGGCATGCGCTGTGCTGCTCTGGCTGAACGATACAGTTCCTCAAAGTCTTTAAATCTGGGAGCACAGCTGAGCCAAGCCTCCCCAAAGTGCTCAGCTCCAGTGAAGAGGAACTGGCCAGCTCCTGCTTTAACATGGCACTGCAGTGGGGTGCGGATGAGGCCATGCCAGTGACCAGAAATGACTGGCTCTCTCTCGAAGATGACACTCCGCTGCCGGTACACATGGGCCTCTTCCACTTCTATCACGGATGTCTGCTGCTCAGGATCATGGGACACATTCCGTATTGAGCCACGGACCACTAAAGGAACAGAAATGATCACCAATGCGTCAATGAGCACCATTCCATATTCTTACTCTGCTCTCTCTCTTGCAGTATGTCATTATATATGCATATTATTACAAATAAGAAGTCAAAAAAGTGTAACATGTAATGCATTGGCATAAGGCAAAGAACTGCTTATCTATGTAGACAATAACAGCAGCTTTTGATGCATTTAACCTCCAATTCAAGTTCTAGACTCCTATCCATGTTAAACTAATATACATTGAACATAAAACTCTCTTTGAAAATGTATGGGGGATTTTGACATTTTATGGGATTCTCCAAGCTCTGGGGAACTGAAGCTGATCAGTTTAGCCTGGAGTGGCCTGAAATTGAACCACAATGCTGGAAAAAGTTGATTAATGCTATTCACTTTTAATCTTTTTAATGCATCTTTGATTCTGCTTATAAATACATACTTGTAGATCCTTATTCAAGTACATATCAAAAGAGGTCATATCAAGTAAAAACACTGTGTGTATGGATTTGAAATGAATAAATGCATTGAAAGTGTATTAGATATACACAAGTTTCTCAATATCTAAAAATAACTGATTCTTATTTAGTGTTTTGCCTCTTTGTGTTCCTGGCTGTTGCAAGTTACATTGCTAAATTTGAATGTTGATTCTGATTGGTCAGTTTACTTTTCAGTGACTTTCTATGGCATTCATCCAGACTAGCAATGATAACTCTCAAATACCAAGAAGGAAATTTTTAAATAGTAAACTGTTTTATTCTGTGGTTGGGCATCTAAGAGTTGTGGGGAAAAAAAACAATACACATAGTCATAATATTAATTACATTTATTTATAGCACATTGTTGAGGACATTAATCCTCCCTTGTTTCCCATGACAGATTACCACATCATTCCAGATTGAATTATGAACGACCCTCCGTGACCTCCTAGGTATTATTATTGAGTGTAGTGTCTGCTGAACAATGCGGAACAGTGTTTAATTTTAACTCTGGACTATCAGTGGGGATTTACACGGGTACTTTATTCTGTAAGAACTGACCAGTCGCGTAACCACACCTGTTAAAAGGGTGAAAGTAACACAGCTTGTGTAGTGCTTATAATAAAACAGTATTTACCAGGAATTGTCCTGTAGTACCCCTGCCCATGAATAGTTTAGTGTTTTTCTGATTTAAGCATTCGTTTTGTCTAATAGTGGGCTTGCCAGTCAGCCAATGGGTTGAGTGAATTAATTTTGATGAATGATGAATTTTCTCCCTTTCTACAACTCTCCCTCCAAAACATCTCCCATCCCCCCCAAACCCCTCTGTCGCAGTAAGACAAGCAAAAGGCCTTTCACTCCTGGTCAACATTTACACTTTCATTAGGCAGCTATTTTCCCTCATCAAAAAGTGTCCGATGGCGATTTGTGAGATCAGGGTGTGAGGGTCAGCCTATAAATGGAGCGAGTTCAAATGAGCCGTTGCTTCTGCTCTGTCGCTGGCCTTAAAGCCATGTGCCTCCCATTGTGTGCACCAGAGCCCCCACATCTGCCAGGCCCCTCAGCACAGGCAGAGCAGCAGCTTGCTGGGAACAGATCAGGCCCTTGCCCCGCACGCAGCTATTCAGGGAATAAATTAACCTCTGCGTCCAAGTGAGAGACTGACTGCTCTGATAAATAGGGCTGATTCAGAAAGCTTGAGAATGGTCAACTTCTGTGTTATTACTGGTATTATCTTTCATGATTCATGAACTGTCAAGGCTAAATTTCCAAACCCCACTCATAGGCTACAGCATAAAGATTGCGCACACACACACACACACATACATGTGCACACAAATGCATATGTGGGCAAACATATACAAAAGATCTGAAATGATCGAGCAGGGGTCAGCTCATTTAACACAAGGTAATCCAGATTTATATTTTATATATGAAATATGACACCTTATATATACATAAATGTGGGCGATATAACAAAAGCAGAACATGACAATACTTCTTCACAACACCTGAAATGAACTGCAATATTCAGCTGTTCTTAGATTCGGAAACAAAGTGGAACTGACAAAATGCAACACCGACACAGTAGGAAAAAAAAAAAACTATTAAAAAGCGTATTTAACATATGTTATACATGTTTAACATTGAAAGCTGTAAACTATGATAACTTAAATACTATTAAATATGACCATATTAAATATGAAATATAAACTATGAAATCAAACAATTGGTAAAAATTTAGATAATGGCCTAACTGACCAAAATAAAACAGCTTTATCAAGTTCATAATTCTCCACCCCAAGTAGAGTGTAGCATGAGCCAATGGACAGAATGTCAGTGAACAGTACAGTGTTAGTTCAAACTTAGTTGACTAATGTCTGATGAAGCCCAGCTGCATCATCAAAAACAAGCACACTCACCAAAATCACTAGTGCAGATGGCTTGGAGGATCTCAGAGTCACTGCATGGCCGGCAAGCTGCTGTGAGAGAAGGCAGAGAGAGGGCTCGTTTGAGACAAAGTAGAGAAGACAGCAGCAGATAGCACACACAAAACACTCTTTGTTAGAAGCAGTGGTTTAGGCAGAGAGTGTGGACTAATTAACTTTGAACCGCGCATTTTTAAAGAATGGCCAGCGTCTGCTACTAGAGTCTAGGCAGCCTTGAGGGGAATGTGAAATATGTGATCTATAATCCCAAACGTCAGCCTCAAACATCCATCTGCGAACAAAAATGCTGGTCTTGACTTTAGTCTTATCCTCTTATTGTAAAGAGTTAACTGATTGGTCACCGAGCAAGGAGGCATGTGAGTGAAATTCAAATTCTTCTTTATCAGTGCTGGGAGAGCAGCGTCAGGCAAACACTGCCTGCTGCCTTGGCCTTTGTTATGAGAAGCACACTCTCATATAGAGACACACAATGATAAGGAATCCCTGGAATTTAAGACACATTTGACATCTTTGTTCAGTTGGGAGAATACTGACATATATGTAGACAGGCCAGACTGCATTTTGAATCATTACAATAATAAAACATAAAACTATGTGTTTAGTCAAGCACATTCTTTGTAAGACATGTTTGTCTTTCTAATGTTTTTGTTTTTAAAATATTATTTTCAAGTATTAATAATTCCATGTTAATACTCTTTCAGTAGAAACACTGGTGTCTACAAACTATTGGCCATATTATGTAAAGTTATTCAAGTTAACAGAGTTGGGGGATTTGCTGTGGAGTCTATTAAGGTGCTTATTTATAAATGCAATAATTGATGAACAGATGGATGAATGGATGGATGGTAGTGTTTCTGATTTCTTCTTTAAGACGCTCCCATAAATGAGCTACATTTTTGTTTTTGTTTTTAATTTAATAAAAGGAGTCCCAAAACATTTAGTTTACTATATGCATTTACTTATATTACTTTAT
>JBBIGA010000027.1:11682457-11701301 GCA_037576975.1 Alestes dentex | reverse complement strand
CTCTCACCTTCCCTCGCTCTCTTTCTCTCTCTCTCTCTCTCTCTCTCCCTCTCTGCCGCTCACCCTCACTCTCGCTCTCTCTCTCTCTCTCTGTCTATGTCGCTCTCTCTCTGTCGCCGCAAGCTCAGTCCGTAGAATCACAGGCAGCCCATAATACTCGATTCGTCATCATGTTCACGTTGCCATGGGACCGGCAGTCGGTGGGACAGTGTTCGGTCGAGGCCATTGGTCGAGCCGTTGCTACGCGAGCCTAGTTGCTAAGGCAGGGGAGGAGTCGACTTGTGTTCTCTAGGAAGTGGCGAAGCCATTTGAACGAGCTGGTGGGAGGCAGGAGGTCTTTCATTTATCTCACACAAAAATACATCAGTTTTAGGACTTGGAAGCAATGACGCATTAAAAATAAGGATAAAGCAAATAGTAAAGGTCGTTGTGGTTCGAATGTCTTGGTTTTGTTCTCTGCAAAATGAGCAGAAATCAGTGTTTCAGCCATTAAACAAGAGGTTGTTTAATGTTTGTTTTTACTTCGGTCCCTTTACATGTCCCCTCTCTAACAGAGGTCAGGCTTTTGATCTAAAAGCTATCTAAAGAGCAGTCTATTAGTCTTAAGGTCTTAATGTGTGCTCCGGGAATAACCCTTTCTTCATGTGAGGAGCCCCTATAGCTGCACATGTACACAGACTACAGACTCCTGTCAGGCTCATTCAGACCTGAAAGTGTCTTAGACTGTTACTATGCCCCCCTGTTAACATAATTTTGAAACAGGTATTTGTTTAAAAACCTACATTTAAATAACCCTTTATTGGTCCCACATGTGGGAAATTTGCATTATTACAGCAGCAAAGGATAGAAACCATACAATATATATACAGTATATGTATATGTACACATTGGATATGTATGTATATATTTACATAGCGGTATTATGAATTTTTCATAAAAATTATTTTCGAATTTATCCAAAACATGTGCTAATCTGTGTATATGGTAGTTAAAAAACGCAAAAATGTAAAAGTTAGTCTCTGTAATATTTCTTAATTATTTAATGTAAAAGAGGCACAGAGGTGACGCGTCAATGTGGCATTACATCATTAAACTGTGAAAGGGAGGAAAGTTAATTTTTAAGTTATGATTTCAAACCAGCCGCTTCTAAAATATGGACCAATAGAAAAGGGATGGCAAATCAAAGCTCAAGAGCAACAACAACAACAATAATAACAATAATAATAACAATAACAACACGTATGGAAGCGTATTGTTATTATTATTATTATTATTATTATTATTATTATTATTATTATTATTATTATTATTATTATTGTGGGATCATATATATAAAATAATTTGCCTGATTTACGTTTGCATAATTTGCATGTTTTACGATGTTTTACTGTTATGTTATTTTATTTATATTATGCGACAACAGAGAACACAGCCACTGTTAAAATAGTTGTAAAGATCAGGTGGTCTAATTAGAAGTGAGATTTTGTTTTTTGTTGTTTTTTTTTTTTTTCAGTTAAATACACAAACAGAAGCAGCGCCAATGTATCGCATTTATTAGAACCGAATAATTAATTTAACAAAATAAAAATTTAATCTTGAATTAATTATTAAAAAGCACTAGCCCAGGATTACACAGTAAAAATACATTATGTAAATTCGAATTAATTAGATAAATAAGTCAGAAAAAATGGTAATAAAAACGCCATGAAAATTGTAGTGTAAAAGAACGCAGCATGTGGATTAGGATTAACCTGTCTTTAATTAAATCATAAAATTATTAGTTGCAGCTCAGATAAAACGTCCGATTCAGAACATCACCATAACGAACGGTCCGATTATTAGCTGAAAGCAGGGATGTTTTCTATTGGTCCTGGGCTGCTGAGAGAGGAAAAAAATGCACCATCCTTTACTTGAATTTACTTGTATATACTTGTATATGTTACTGTCCGTTTCAAAAGTGTCACAGCATCTGATTCTGCCTGACTATAAAACACATTTAGAAAAAAAACAAACAATCCGGTTTTTATCAATACCGAGTTTAAAAATAATGATAATTGAACCATAATAATAATAATAATAATAATAATAATAATAGACGCGGAGGCGAAATCACTATGATGTGGCGGCGAAAGAAAATGTTCATCTGGAATTAATAATAATAATAACTTTCATTTATATAGCGCCTTTCTCAAACTCAAGGTCGCTTTGGATCTTTTTTTCGGATCAATCCATTCCGGGCTATGAGAGCCTGACACACACATACCAGCTGTAAATAACGTTTAAATTACATAATAATCCATATGTGATTCTGACTGTTGGCCAATCAGCCGCTTAGAGGTGAACGGCAAAACGGAACGAGATCTGTTTTTTTACTATTATTTTTCTTCCGAGTTTTGTACCGTTTACGCATGAACCGTGATAACGATTAGCGCTCTGAGGACAGTCACAGAGAGCTGCACTGGCGGAGAGGATGAGTGAATGAAACGAAGGAATGAAACATCCTCAGTGGAGTCCGGGTGGCAGAGTGGATTTCACATGCCGCCGGTGTCTAATTCTAAATTAATTTCTCGCGATATTTACTGGCTGAGCGTGGCTGATTGGCTCGCGCTGCGCGGAACCTTCCGGAAAAAGGTTAACTTTTACACCTGCGGAGAGAAGCTCCCTCTCTCGCTCCCTAAAAACACAGATTAGGACGGCGTAACGTCTTCAAAACCAATTCCGAAATCCTCCTCACACCTCAGCCGTCCTGACCCTGTTCTGTGGGTTAAAATGGGCTTATTTTACAGCTCGGTCCAGTATTATTGTAGGCTACGTTATATAGTACTCCTGGACAAATAAAATAGCCCCCCAAACACACATAAAACTGGCAAAATGTCTCTAAAACCGGCCAGAAACCCATCAGATAGTCAGTTGTAGGGCTGATCTCCTCACTTGTCAACAAACTCTTTATTTTCTTTGTTAATTTCTTTGAGTCATTTTTAATAAGTCGTAAGAGGCTCGTCCATGAAAATCCTCCTCGCCGTTCGCCCTCACTTCAAGCCGTCCTAGCCCTATTCTGAGGGTTAAAATTGACTTATTTTAGTTATATAAGCTTATTTTACGTATTTTAGTATTTCAGTCACATTATTATAGGCTAGTTTGTATAGAACTCCTGGACGGGGAAATGAGCCCCTCAGACATCCTTAAAACCCTAAAGTGTCTCAATGACCGGCCAGAGATGCCTCTGACGGTCAGCTGTGGGGCTGATCTCCTCAACTCACCTCCCCACCTGATCTCCTCAACTTATTATTTCTCTGAATCGTTTTAATATGGAGAGGCTCATTTTCCCTTCTAAGGGGTGCAGTATAAAGTAGCCTACAGAGATTTGACTGAATAACTGAGGTGTTTGTGAAATGTGAAGAGGAAGATTTTCATGGAGAATGACCGAGTGACACGGGCCGGTGGGAGTAAAAATACCCCAAAGCACACACTCTCTCTCTCACACACACACACACACACACACACACGTATACCATGTCAGAGGTGAATTAGTCTCCTCTGCTGGGTTGATCTACACACTGCTGGAGGTGGGCGTTGTTTCAGTTTGTTGACGCACATTGATGTTATAGATATTTTTTGTACAGCCAGTGGGGTAAAAGATTATAGAAAATAAAAGAA
Source organism: Alestes dentex (assembly GCA_037576975.1). Classification (NCBI taxonomy): domain Eukaryota; kingdom Metazoa; phylum Chordata; class Actinopteri; order Characiformes; family Alestidae; genus Alestes; species Alestes dentex. The sequence goes on along the minus strand of JBBIGA010000027.1, from coordinate 11,697,644 downwards.
TATACTTCAACATTGAACCAGCTTAAGAAAGTTCCCAGTGCCCTCGGACTCCTGCAGCTCACTGGTTATCATTACAAGGGCTGTTTTGGGAATAATAGGGTCGTTATTTGTGAGGTGGCAGATAGGTTTTACTGGGGGTTCCAACATTTGTACTGTAGTTCTATTATTTTTCCAGGAATGCAGCGGTACTGAGTCTCCTCTGGATCTCGATCCACACACGACGTTATTTTGGTTTGTTGACACGGACGGAGGGGTTTTAATGCTGGTGGGGTCGCTGGACCCTCCTGCAGACAGGCTGTCAGAGAGGTGGTCCTGTGAGGTGGTCTGATGTTCGCTCTGGGTTCGTTTAGGCTCAGGCGGCTCAGCCCGCCGCCGTATTTTTCTGCAGCTCTGATGTGAAGAAGCGGAGGAGGAGAGGACAGCCATTTTCTTTTTCTCCAGCTGCGGGCGGGGGGATTTTTTCAGCCGCTTTAAATGGTCGCCCTGATTAACGCGGCCGTGTCGGAGCTCGGGGGAAGAACCTCGGGCCGACGGAGCGGAGGTGGAACCAGAGATCGAAGCGTGAAAAAAGAAATAAATTATCATTTTAAGAAATAATAAAAATAATTCAAACGCGAGAGACGAGCCGCGGTGAAATGGAGGTGAACTTTCAAATAGAGACCTAAAACCCTGTCTGTCCCGTGCCGTCCCGAACCGAGCCCAAGTCAAGTTACCCCCCAGAGGTTCTCAGCTGAGCCGGCTCTCACACATCCAGACAGCTGCAATATCCAAATTTACACACCCCGTCAGATGCCTCAGATACTTCAGTCAGAAGTGGAGGTTCACTCCTGCGTGTGGCCATTTAAAAATCCCTTTTAAGACCACGGTGTCTTATTTCTTATCCACAGACCAAATAATCCAAAACGAGTCTCTTTTTTATCAGACGAGCCGGTGGAGAAGCTCGTGGAGAACATCTGCACCGCTTCCTCTCCAAGAGCACCATGGAGGAGTTTCGTTTTTTTCTTTTCTTTTTCAATTTCGACTTTCGTTTCATTTCTCTCGATTCCTGTAGTTTAATGTCAGTTCTCTTCTCTTGTCCATTTTAAGTCCTTTCGTTTGGCCTTTAATATATTAATAAAATCGGCCCATTGTATATCGCCTATATGAGGAGGTTCCATGTCTTCTCTGTTGGTGTCTGTTTCTGAGAGAAAATTGAGTCTCTACAGCTGCCCAAACGTTGCCTATCTGCTATTTTAGTCAGTAATTTTCAAGACAAGCCCACAATCATGGACTGATTGTTTCTAATCACTAACCAATTATTTAACTCTACATAAAGTCAATTTATTGGACATATTGGTCTTAGTGGAACTGCATTGGACTGGAACTCCAGGATCCATTGATACAGGCCAAATGGGAGTAAAAACAGAGTGACTATTAGTACTTATTTCTTGTTTTCACTGTTTTGGTAAGCCTTACTGCAGTTGTGCACAACACAGTTATTAGTTATTAGCCCAGGAATCATTCCTTGTGGAATTAATATTTTTTGTATAACCCCCAGTTTTCTGATATTGCCGGTTGGTGTGTTTATATATTTTATAGGCAGCAGCATTTTACAGGCTACTTCAGCAAATGACATATGCAAGGCATGACAGATATGGCGATTTAACCTGTAGCCCGTAATTTCTTTTGTAGCCTGGTAGGAAGGTTGGATTTTGCAAATAAATTAAAAAAAAGAGACAAAACATGCATCTGCGAAGGGTGGCATCATGTAATGGGACATATGTTCATCATTACACAGCAATTAAACATGAATTGCTGATGTTTTGAATGTACAGTACATTTCCACATGTGGATGACATGTGAGGAGCCTGGCCACTGAGGATATCACATTACAGCCTCCTGCCATAAAAGAAGCTGCTCTCTTGAAAACTTGCGAATGAAGAAATGTTTTCAAGACTTTGTCTGGCATTCAGCAATTATATCCTTTATAGATTGGTAGTGTGAGGGCTGCCATTCTTTAAAAGCCATCATATTCATTCCAAGTATCAGGCTAAAGGCATTACTTTACAAGAGACTTTTTTTGGATGAGGAGAGTCTTTTGAAATGTCATGAAACTGGGTTCTAAGCAGCGGCATGTAATTGTGTTTGTCCCGAGTGTGACGCCGTCACTAATAAGCACTCGAGTTCAGTGGAACATAACTCTGAACGTCAAGCACAGATGAAGTCTAGGTCACGTTAGTAGCTCAAAGCACTCGCAACTCTTCCAGTGAAATTCCAAGGCTGGTGTTACATCACACACAAAATAACACATTTCATAAGGTGTGTCTTTGTTTTGGATTATTCAGCCCAGATGGTTACAGATAAATAGCAGCCTGGGCACCTCCAAAACACCTGTTTAAATAAAACAACCGAACACAAGCTCTGAAACGTAATCCTTTATTTCTATGCCCTTTTGAAAAAGTTTTTTTCAATAGTTCCAGCAGCATTGGGGTGCATTTAGGATATTTTCTGACATTTCTGAAAACATGATGACACATGCAGAGAGTACGAGGCACACTAATGTCATCTTGATCTCAGGCACATTTATTTAAGGTGAGCGAATCTAGACTGCTGTGTAAAGTTGCTGAATAAGTTACATTGCATCCTGAATCAATCACGTTTTGCCTTTTGTAAAATCATTAATTGAGGCTGCTAAATAAAGTTTTGTTTTTGGTTGTCCTGTAAATGTATGTTGATAGAAGTGTGGTACTTTTCAGTTGTGCTTTCAGCAATCTAGCTATGAAGAACTGGGGCTCCAAACCTGTCAATCACACGTACATAACCTGGGGCTGGTCAGTTCCACTGTATGACTGGACCAGTACTATCCTCACCACCATCACTGGTTTCACAGTAAAATTCATGCAAAAATCTTGCTATACATACTCTCTGGCTATGATATCAAGATTGCATCTCCACAATAAGCTTTGTAAAAAAAAAAACCCACACAAAACAATTGGTACCATATAATCTCCACTGTGTAATCTGTAGCTTGTGTCCATTTAAGGCAAATTTAGACTCTAATGTAGACTACATTATATTCAGCATTTTCTCAAGAAAAAAAATTAACTAAGTAAAACACTTTAGCAGCAGTTTTACAATAGCCTGTGCTACCGGATTATGCATTGTCTAAAATATATTGATTGGTCATACCTTTCTACTGGCATGTCAAGCCAAGTCAGTAACTGGTTTAAAAAAAGGCTATAGCATGACAATAAGCAGACTAAACGGTTAAATATGAAGAAACATCAAGGCTCAAAGAAGCTTTAGGTATACTGTTCATTTGTATGTCATGAGCAATATGCCAGGAAAATCGAACATGTGATGGTGTATGAACAGATAATTAGCATGAAAAGTACCACAATAGCATGGAAAGTAAAATCCACCCGGTTCATCAGGGTAAAACAGGTTTTCGTTGTTTCTCACAACAAAGCATCTAATTCGATGAACAAGTGCAGCTTGCGCATTTAATGGATAGGTAACGGTGACCAAACAAGTGAAATGGTGCAAGGTTGACTGAGGGTGCTTCAGCATTGCACAACAAAGACCAGCAGACTTGTGCTATATAAAATCTTTGATAATGGAATGAACTGCTCTTCAATGCAAATGCACAACATTCATGTCAAAATAGAAAATCTCTTCAACACTTGAAGACCCTGAAAGCCACATAACAATTAAAAAGCTCAGACTGCACTGCCTTAAATGACAGAAATGTTTGCATGGAACATTTAACTTAAACCATGCCTTTGCACTGAAGCAAAAGAAAGTGGTTAACAGACAGGTTTACACTTTTCTCAGTCTTTAACATGAAGTGCACATCATGACAGCAACATTTATCAGGATAAATTATCAGTATGCTTTTCTGAGCATACTGTGGACTTCATCCGAACTTCTAAAACATTGATTTATTACGAAGAAAGCATAGTGAGATCTGTTTGACTGGATTTAGTACAGTGCAATGAAAAATGCTGAATAAAATCATTGGTACTATAGTTTTTGACTGTACTTTCAAATGTGGCACTACTGGTTCTTTTTGTCCATTCCAGCTTAGAAGAGTCAAATGCATTGTATATCAAGACAATGTAAATATCGTTTTGGTATTTTTTTGCCATTCTGCCCAATCTGAGAACACACATCAGTCATTTCCATCGAGTGTGCAAGGTCTGGGTACAAAGTAAGTGCTTTTTCAAAACTTTAAGTTCTGCTCTACTCTTCTCTTCTATTGATTTACACCAGGTAGGTGATGTACATATCCTTAGACTTCCAAAACGTGCTATGTTACACTGTGTATGTACAGGCCTTCAGATATTCCAAATGAAATGAAAAATTACACTACAAAGAAAAAAATATCATTTCATTTCTATACATGAAAAATTATTGTTACATATGTACAGAGTTTATCATAAGTACATATTTACATCTCCATGAAAGTGTTCGCAGCACAGCAATGGCAGTTAAATTGAGACATATTCCTTAAAGGTCACAGTCAGACAATTAGTGGTGACATCTGTAATGATGATGTTCCCCGCAAATGGCTTAAAATAGCTGACTGGTTCTTCCAATTTCTCTGATGGCTCAGGTGTGTCCTCCACTGTAACGTGAGATTCTGCCGGTGGTTCTGTTTGTAGTCTAGTCCTACCACAGCTTAAGTCAATAGGTTCTTCAGGAATGGCGTCAGTAAAGCTGTAACTGTAGCTCTTGCTGGTATTTTGGCCAGAACAATGGAGGTCCATAGGTTCCCTCTGAGGAGACATGAAAACAGGATTGGGAGCACTAATGCTTCTGGAGCTGAAGATCCTTTTACAGTCACTGCCACCCTCATTAGGCTCCGACAGATTGCGTTTACGATTATTGGACTTGGTTGAACTGTTTGGAGCCTCTGTCTCCACTGACATGGGTGAAGAGCTGGGTTTAGTAGTCAGCTGCAGAGGCCTATCATCTGTCAAATTAATCTTATCCATCTTTTGTTCTTTTCTGTGCTGCACCTCTATATTGGTTTTTGCTCTTGAGAACTCAAACTTTTTGTGAGGCACTTTGTCAACACATGAACTGGCAGTCGAACAACTGCTGACGCAATTGTCTTTAGGAGCACCGTTCTCCTGGCGAGATATCACTGTTACAACATTGCCTGCACTGCCATTTACAGACTCCTCAGTTTGCTGTGGTTTCTCCAGTCCAGATGAATCCATGTTTTTCACTGTGGACGGCTGGACTCCATTGTCCATGTACTTGCTCATGACAATGACAATTCGGCCATTTTTGTTTTTATTTCTTATTATCTTCATCTTACTACTGATGCCACTGGGAAGGGAGGACTCCTTTGAGTTGGTCTTCAGTGCCTGCTCTTCTTTGTTGGCAGTAGCTGGTAACTGTTTATGCTCCACAGCCAGGTCTTTCACTTTATTTAAGCAGCCAGTGTCCTTGTCACACGCCCATTTCTGTTGAAGGGCTGGAGGAAGGTTCCATCCTTTAATGGGGGGGTCATGCCCTGCGACCTCTTTAGGCTTTGTGGGTTGCTGGTCATACATCTTGGGGTCTGGCTGATAGTGATGATGCTTTTTGCTGTTTAACTGATAGAAATGTTTCTTCTTGCCATTGATGTGTGGTTCTGCTGGTGTCTCCTTGCTGTTGGGCTGGTACTGGTGGTGTTTTTTGCTGTTGAGCTGGTATTGCTGAGGCTGGGACCAGTTCACTTGAAGTGCATCCAATTTGAGCTGGTTTTCGTCATCAAGTGACGTCTCCTGAAGACCGGCAAGGATGCTGGACCTCCGTGCAAATGCAGGTAGCTGGAATAAAGGGAGTAAATAAGAATAAGACAGAAGATCCATGCAGTGAAATCTGAAGTGCAGATTAGTAACCGAATTTACCCTACACCTAGATTTGAATCAGACACTGAGAGAGGCTGAGAGAGATTATCCATCCATGTTTATCTACATATTCTGACACTTATGACAGAGGTGCATTGTAAGTGTTAGCTGTGCGACTGCAGTTATATATTATGCATCCATGACACTATCATTTATCTTCTAGCAGCACAGGACGTTAGCAGAGATCCAGACAGACAGGAGCCTTCAGCATAGAGGATGACCCATTTATTATAAAATACGACACTCTACCTCACAGATTTAAAGTAAAGTAATTATCTTAGGAATAAATACTTTACAAATATGTCATATTCAGCAATAACTTTTATTGTGAATATGTAATAATATAACTCTGGTCACATTTACCTGGATGAGAAGGTGCTTGGGTTTAGGTCCCCTTTTGCGATATCCCATCTGCTGCTCTTGTCTCTCTCTGAAACCACAAACACATAAAATACAATAACATATTATTCTCCAAAGACAAACAATGGCACTGTACTACAACTATTTTCATTAGAAGACCAAGAACTTCCAACACTACGCTTACGTATAATTCAACAAGCAAATTTCATCCAGATTGCTGCCATTATTATAAACAACAGTGAATGTTTTAATTATAGTGTCATTCACTACATATTACCAAAAACAAGTACCAGATATAAATGAACAAACTTCACGGCCCAACATTCCTAAGATCCTCCCTGTGTTGTGTACAAAATACTGCTGCCTTATCATCAAAACATGTAATGGCCCAGCTATGAACTTACATTCCTCAAAAACAAGCAATGCCACCATATTCATTTCTGTCCCTGTGCACCACCATTTACTTTCATTCAACACATGAAGCGAAACTCAGATAACTCAACTTGTATCTGATTTCACTGTAACTATATCTGCTAGTGTTGGGCCATTTCACTCAACCTGGGTGATTTGAATCAAACAATGCTGGAGATCGCAACATATATGACATTCTATCGATTAAATCCTCGCTAGGTTTTAAGATCTAGAACAAAACAAAACAGGCTTCAGCCGTGGGGAACAAGGCGTTGACTTTATGCTGTCTTCCTGTTACCATAAACCATGGACACAGCTGTATATATCACCCTGCGTTTGATGCCGGACTAATAACAGACTCCTTCAACAGCTGTTCTCTCGTCTTTAAACTTGGCCTTCTGACCATCTGATTTTTGCTGCCACAGTGCTGGCAGCTTTGCTCCTGATTTAAGCGACTGTCGCTTAAGGTATGAGCAGGCCAAGGTTTATGAAGGGAGTAAACTGGGACCTGGTTGACGGGTCCTTTTGTCTTCTTCTCTTGATTGGGATTCCTCTATAAACTCACGTTTAATTGCCTTCAGTACAAACATCACATTTTTCTACCATTAAAAGATTTGCGGTTTGGCATTGAACCCAGAAACGATGGCTAAAAAAAAGACAATTCCATAACAATGTCTCCTTCCTTCATTGAGACAACACCTTTTATGGCCAGTTGGTGGCCTGGTGGTTAGGAGGTTGCCCTGTGATCGGAAGGCTGTGGGTTCAAATCCAAGGACTGCCAGTGGCACCACTGAGGTATCTTTAAGAAAGGTAATGTCCCCGCACACTGCTCCTTGGGCACTGCATCGCTGGCTGCCCACTGATTCACTTGGTGAATGGGTTAAATGCAGAGAACCATTCTGTGTTGCTCACACAGTGTGCTGTGGTGTGTTCACTTATGACAAATAGACACTTTACTTCTTCTGGTGTTTTTCTTGAGGGGCGAAATAATGCTATTCAAAGTTGTTCACTGGCTTGGTGTGGGGACACTATTGGCAGTGCACTGTTTGGTATATAAACAATGCAAGCGTGCTGAGCAGGGCGAGCATCAAGAGAGGCTTTGTAGTCGTCAGGCCTTGCCAACGGGGCTGCAATCAATCTTCAACTCCACAGCAGAGCAGAGGCAGTGGGTGTGCAGCGCCCCTCCTCCCAGCACCATATAAGGCCATTAGCTCAAGTTCAGCTATTCCTCAGCCTCACCTGTTTTGGAAAGCCACAAGCAGCCTAGGGTCTAGGATGTTCTCCTCAGGTTCCCACGTGTTATATCTGCAAAAATTCAGAAAAAAAACACATTTTATAGGTTAAGTGTAAAGAAGATTAGAAGAATAATCATGATAAGACAAGGCTGCAGAAATGTAAATAAGTAAATGCATGGTCTGCAACACTTGGCTCGTTCAAACATAACAAGAGAGAAAAAAAGAGAAATGCACGTGAAAACTTGGTCACGCGGCTGATTTTTAGCACCGCTGCGCAAACAACACAACAACCTTCGCGCTAAAGAGCACTATTTCGTGCAAAAAACGCACTACGGCGGTGGCCATTTTAACAGCACTGTACTTTCCAGTGGATCTGCAAGCTATGCAGAAATAATTAAAATCGGATAACATGGCAGACCCCCCTCCTCCCCTCACTCGCATAAATTAGTGATGGAATCCGTGGCTCCGAATGAAACACACACACACATTTTCAGCTAACCGCGCTAGCACTCTCTCTCTCTCTCACACACACACACATGCACACGCTTGCATGCTGCAACATTTTCAGCAAAAAAAATAGCAATCGAGTTGCCTGCAGCCCATGCCGATACGAAATGGGGGACTTACTTTGGTGACCACCCTCTCCACTTCACCAGATACTCGACTCTGCCCTGGAAATGTGACAAAATTGTAACATTTGGGGTTAAAAAATGTCACTTGCATCTGCACAGCCTCACGTCTAGCTTGGGGTTAGTTTTTACCTTCCGTACTCGTTTCTTCTCGATGCCCTCCACCGCGAAGACGTGCTCTCCAACGGCAGGTAGATCCATTCTCTCGGGCTCCGAGGCGAATTTCAAAATATAAATAAATAAATAAACACAAGATGACGCTTTCGCTTCGGAATCGATTTTTTTCGGAGTCTTTCGCAGCCACGACTCATTCGCTTCCCCTCCCTCTCTTCTTTCTCCCCCTCTCGGTCTCTCCAGCTCCCTCTCACCCTCTGCTCCTGGTTCCGGAGAGCAGTGAAACGCTCCTCTCCGCTGCTGCTGCTGCTGCTTCAGTTTCAGAGCAGAGTTCCTGCCATAGCCAGGCAGGCTGGTGACGTCAGCGTGGGGAGGGAGGGGAGGCCCGACTATTCCCCACGAGTGTGGAGAGAAGACAGACCGAGAGGAGAGTCTTCTATTGCTGCTGAAACAGAAAAAAAAACCACTCTCCATCCATACAGTATATATGCTCATATTATTACATAGAAACACTTTATACTGTGTTGCACTTGTACAATAATTTGCATAATTTGCCAGAATTCAGGTCTTGCATCTCCCCTCCCAAATCTTTCCCTCCTCCTCTTCGGCTCTCCATTCTATTTTAGAGCAAATCTCTGAGTAAATTACAGAAAAAAAAATCATAACTCTTTATCTCATCAGTGGAGACAAGAAAATGGGACTTACAGCTGTCTCACATTCACAGATTTGCCAAAAAACCTTTTCTGCATAGTCATCCTAGGCATTTTACAGTCTATTTATAACCTACAGCCAATGACATAATAACAAATGTCAGGCTTTATAAATGAGCCATTCGTTTGGACTGTCACTGAAAGATATAGGAGATGCAGATATAGATATATAGATATATAAGTGAGCTTAATTTTGGCATTAGAGCAAGTCTGGTAGGACATCAGAGTGTCACTGTCAGCTCCTTAATTTGGTTCATCTCTAAATTACCATAACAAATGATCTACCTTATATATTATGCACACGTGTGTGTTCTATAAAGGAGTCCTCCTCCCTGATATTAGCTCACACTTTTTGCGGAACCTCAAAAAACACCATTATTTGGTTCTCGGTGAAATGTAGGTCAGAGAATTCCTTCGCTATCCTGACTCCGCTCCCTCAGGAATCTCCCAAAAATACAAACCTGGATGTTGTCACGACACACAAGGACGGCTGAGCCGACGGCCAGCGACCAGTCCGACTCTAACAGGGTCAGAAGCAGTTTTTAATAAGCTTTAGAGACGAAATTCTGTGGAAAAACGGTGTTAGAAAACGCCCGACCGAGCTCAGCTAGGCTTTAAAAGATGACAATGACTTGTTTATAACACAACCGTGTCCTTTTTGGTTGCTTAATGTGTGGAAAATATCGATATTAAACGTCAAATATCGTAGCACGACGACAAGCAACGAAAATAATTTAGCATCTGAAGGGTTAAAGTGGAGCTCGAGGCGGCAACAGCCAACCTATGGCGCGAGCCGAGCTCGCGAGAGAGCTCCCCTTCCTTATATGGTCATGAAAAAGAACTGGCGAAATATCACCGTTAGTGGCGGTTAAAAAGGCTCGTGTTCCTCATCCACGGCGGCAAATATGTCGAATTAATGCTATTTCTTGACGGGAGACGGCGTATAAACGACAAGAGAAGCCTCTCCGTCTCCTTATTTCGCCCTTTTTTTTACATTTGCGTGCGAAGTGAATACGCCCCGCTGCCATTAAGGCAAAAAACCCACCAAAAATCTGTTCGAAGGACGCCTGATTTGAGCGCCTGACGGTCTGCCAGTGTTACACGTTCACTTCTGAAATGAACTGTCGGTCGGTTTTCGTGTGGTGAGCTATAGGGACTGTCACACAGCCCCTGTACCCAACTGTGCATTATCTACATTTCAGGGCTTAGATATTCACACTCACACAAACACACACACACACACACACATAGAGGTTACACACTACACACACAGAGCTGCTTCAATGGGAAAAAATTGAAAGCCAAAAACCTTGCCTTTTATTTTGACCTTGATATACCAGCTCAAGGTTTCATGCCCGGTGTGGAGGGCTCAGGCTGAGGAATTAATGCTCAGGAGCCCCTCACATTTCATGGTAAATTACTATGTCAATTTCCCATTTTCAATTTTGCAACTGAATGGCAGAGATTCTAAAATGTGTAGGTGCTCCATGCCAAGCTTTCTGCACACTCCCCAGGTTCTATCAGTTCATCTAATGCCTCTGATCATCCTCTGTCATTCTTGGTAAAATCTGATCTCATTCTTTTGGAGAAAAACCCCTGATCTGCAAGTGATGACTCTTACCGTTTAACCATCCCACTCCCCAATAGCCCCTCACTGATTTATTTGTCCTGTTCATTTGCCGGCCAAGGACAATCTCACTCACTTGGCAGCGCCTTTGGATTAACAAGGACTTCACTGTAAACAGTAATCAGGAATTTAATAACCATGCAAGCTTAAAGCCACCGATCTTTCTGGTTCAATAAAACTGTCCATGACTCAATTTCCAACCATGCTCCCTAATGTAACTGTCCAAATCCCTCCTTTGGATGAGCTCCAGGAGCACCATGCCAGTTGTTCGTAAGGCAAGCCAGAAAAACCTGTGTTGACCATGATTATCTGCTCCTCATACAAATAGCCTTTTGTGCTAGTATTAGTCCACCTTCTCCTCTACTTATACTCCAGCCCTATCCTTAACTGCTCGAGAGGAATCTGCAGAATCGCTCTCCAATCAGCAGCAGACTTTGTGTGACCTCGGGTAAGGGACCACTGAAGGAGATCTTAAACTGTAACCTTTGCACAGCGTCTCCAAGTATGGACTCTCACAGGCTCTTTCACACAAAACAGGGCTCCACTCATTGAGTGCCTGGCACCAGAGTGCCAAAGAAAGAAAGGGTGAGAGAGAGAGAGAGGGAGAGAGAGAGAGAGAGAGAGAAGCTTCCATTGCCCAGCCAAGCGTCACATTTATCCTACCATAAAGGGATAAAGGAGAGGATTGGTTGAGAGCTGGAGGGGTATTAGGAGAAAATGTTAAGAGGGGCCTGCAGCGATTCTAACTCAGCTTGGTGGGAGGTCATTATGTCCCAGTCACCTAACGGACAGATATCACAACTGCACATGACGTGAAAGAGGCTGCGTTTTCGAGAAGTGTTACTCCTTTAGCTATGTTATCCAGCCTCAGCAAACTTGAAGGAATGTGCTTTGAGCACTACAGCTTGGAGCAGGTCATTCATAAACCTGAAATTATGAAAATGGTCCCTGACCACTTGCTTTTTCAACCATTATAAATTTCAACCACATCCTTCAGTTAACTAATCATTGTACCATATCCCAGGGCATGTCTTTAGAGAACCGGTTGTCGCTAATGACATTTTCACAGCTCTTGATTCAAGGACACCAAAAATGTCATTAATGAACCTAAAAAATCTCTTTCTCGGATTTTAGCGGATTTCAACAGATTTGTTATACATTTAACCAAAAAAACTATTATTCATTTTAACCATAACCCTCAGAGTCAACATTAGGGTCCTTCCCATGTCTGTCAAGCATTGGCTGCAGATAATGAAGTTTCACTCTTGTTGGTATAATCTGTGCAGCTTCAGTTAACTACAGTATTTGGGGTGCAATTAAACCTGCTTCTCTCACTGTCAATGTCATTATCAAGTCAGTGAGAGTGGCTGCTCAGAGGAGAGGACCCTCCAGTACCACCACATGCTGCTCCGCTAACCCCCTCCTCTTTCACCCAACCTTCCCTAGAGCAGGGGAGGGGGGTTGGGATAGTCAAGCAAGGGGGAGGGGGCTGCCACAGACAGTGCAGCTCCCGGGGGTGCAGTGGGATCCTTCAGGATTGCAGCGGAGAACCCATCAATACAATATCGAGCACTGGCTCAGGCATTTTCCTGTCCCTTTCATTGTTCTGTACCTTGAAATAACAGCACCACAGCACTCCAGACCCTGACAAAAGCGGGAGGAGAGAACAATGGTGTTGTGCTTGTGTTGGGCCGCTGAGGCCTTTGAATGGTGAAACAAAAACGTGGGCCACCTTTCAATGATGCAGTGGTTGGGTTCCAAGAATTGTACAAGATCCGCATTGAAGGCATCTCTCCTGCATCCTCCGTTTTTCCTCCTGCACTTCAACCGCTGACTCCAATGTCATGCAAATTGAGGGTGGCACAAGCCCCTCCGTCTAAGCGCAGCAATCTCTTGTCTTTTCCCCTCCTCAGTGGCATCTCTGGGGAGAGCTTATTTGCCTGTTTTAATTGCATTTTAATTCACACTTGCCCGTCAGCGGCGCACGAGGCCACCCTCCCTCTTTTGCCCAGACATGACAACAGACTATCAGCTTCTTCCTGCCAATGGAGCAAATTCACCCCCCCCATACTCACATCACATGTCGCCAGCTCACTTTTGGGCCTGTTCAACCCTGATTACCCCCACTTTGCGAACAATAAAGCGGGCAGTGGGTACGTAGGCCAGAGAGGTCAGATGGGTGAGCCTGATGATACAGATGGAAGGAGCACCTCTCAATCAGCATCTAACAGAAGGGAGAGGAGGACGACGCAAATGCAGGCAGACAACTTTAATGTGTCGGTCTATCTATATGGAAATTCAGCAGCGCTGGAATCCACCCTGCTGCTTCTGGGGAATTTGTGCACTACCATTGGCAGGGAAAGCACTGTGTGTTTCAGAGATTTAAAAGATAATACGGGGTGTCTTATTTTAGATGAAAGAACGATGGCGACTGGGGACTGGTATTAAATCTGGAAGTGATAGAGTAGGAGCCGAATGCCTGCTATTGTTTTTTTTTTTCCCCACAAATGGAAAACAATCACTTAAAAACAGCGATCTGCTGTATTTAGAGATCAAAAGGCAGCCTTCTTCTTTCATGCTCTGTTTCTGCTCGATACCCCCACACCAATATACACAGAATGGGAGCACAGACGCAACAATAGCTCACACATGCAACGTGAATGCGTAGACTGGGTATGTTGGAGGTATTTGCGGGCAGTTAGCTGATACTAAATCCTGTCACTCATCTCTTGAAGTACCTGCCATGCTCGCTGTGACACATTTAGGCCGCATTAGCTGACGGCATGCGTCTGGTACCGATTGGTCAGCAAGTCTTAAAACAGACCACAGAGAATTAACTACGTGTCAGACATAATCATGTGGCCATAACTTTCTTTATTGGTACCAGAGCAGAGTGTTTACCTCTACTAAAGTCAGTACAAGAGAGGACCAAGTATTAGTCTAACAAGAAACTGAAAATTAGGGTCAGGCTTTGCTGACCACTTGTGTTTGCACATTCAAATTTTGGTCAGTTAGCTACTTAAAAAATACACTTTCCTAAATGGTTTTTAGGAAAAACCTTTATTTTGCATAGAACCGTTGCATTATGTAGAAGCTCTTTAAATGTTAAAAAGGGCTCTTCACACTTCCATATCTCATTTACAAAAACAGTTCTTTAAAGAGCCATTCATTAACAGGCTTTTTAGGGAATTAAATGTAATTATTTTATGGCATTTTTCCAAACACCCCTTTTTAGCACCTTGTGGAATTACATAGGCCTCCATTCTGTATTCTTTCCTGTATGCAGACTGTCACGCATGCAGACATCCGCTCCGGTGTTATTTCACATAGATACACATTCATGAGTAAAAAGACTATTGAACAAAGCTCACTGCGTGAAAGAAGAAGCCTTATGTTTACACTGACATGGTTTTTGATGAAGTGGAACGAAGCTGAATGGAGTGTTATTTTTGCGAAATAAGAGGGGGGAAAAATCACATTAGGTAACCTGTCATGTGTTACACTGAGCATCTAATCTTCTATGGCGTAATTCCATCTGAATGTATCACACATGCCAGTGGCTGATGGTTATTTAAGAGGAAGGTTATGGATTTTTTCCTCCCATTGAACTTAATGGTAAATCAATAAGGCAGTCTATAGAAGGCAGGCTCTGAAACAGAGCCGAAACACTGAAGGATGTGGAATGGACCAAAAAAAAGATAAATAACAGGAAAGTGTTTTTATGTCAGACTGGTACTCTGTAGCAATCAATTGTGTCCGTACAGAAGTAAATTTCCTCTATCTAAAGCTGCTTGGGGGACCGGGGGTCCACAGTCTCACGTAAATCAGTGTGTGACTGATGAAGGGAACAGACTCGCAGCTCTGTCCCAGGACGAATGCCTCCGGTATCTCTGAGAAGCATGGGTGGAGGTGTTTTGGTTGGCTCCGTGCGTATGTATGTGTGAGTGCATTTCTTTCCCATGACAAACGCCCTCTGTCAGCAGTCCTTTGACATCAGGTTCCGGTAGCTAGATTTCCACTCCTCTGGGTAGTCGAGAGAGCTGATAATCAAATATAATTTATGGATTCAGAAGGATTTTCTTATTCTCAGGAAATGGAGGCAACAAAGTCGGGAGTCGTGTTGACACTTTGCTGCCATACACACACTCTGTGTGTGTGTGTGTGTGTGTATATATATATATATATATATATATATATATATATACAACAAACCCCCGCT
>JBBIGA010000027.1:11653410-11682357 GCA_037576975.1 Alestes dentex | reverse complement strand
ATATATGTACAGTAAACCCCTGCTTTAACGCGGATCAGCAGTCGCTGTTTCAGTCCAGGATTTCTTCTGAGAACCAAACTAACAATTGTTCGCTGAAACCTCCTCACTAACGTGGAAATTGCAGATTTACTCGGCTTTTTTGTGTCTTTTGTGACGCCATTATATATTGCCACGAAAAAATTATATATTGCCTCAAAAAAGGGGCAATATCAGGGCCTTGTCTGCGACATCAGGGCCTTGTCTGCCACGCCCCTAGTCCTGTGCTGGGTTGCTAAGCACCGCGCCCAAACATAAACAACCCAGCACGAGGACGAGGGGGCGTGGTGGACGAGGCCCTGACGTCGTAGTTTTTTTTTGTGGCAATATATAATTTTTCATGCATTTTAGTGCTAACATATTAAGAAAATGTAATTAACCAATTTTGTAATATAAACATTACTGTAAATTCAGCTACATTTCCATCTAAAAAATAACTATTATTTTTTTGGCACTGTCCAGAGTACCAAAGAAAGCGTGTCTTGGGATGGTGAAATACCTCTGTACTCAGAGGCGGGAGGTTTGAAAGTAGCTAATCCGAAAACGCTATTTATTTCTCCTTGCCCTTTGACGTAGCGGCAGTCCAGAATTTCACCCATGGAGCGTCTCCAGTGTTCTCGTGTTTTTCGTTTTGTTCTTCCTACAGCCATGTATTTTTATTACTGTAAATTATATTAATTCCTTATTGTATTTACTTTGCTTACACCAAAAATGAAGACAGTGCGTGCCAAAGAAAACAGGCGTGCATGAATTACAATACAGTCTATACAGGGGTAATATTGGTATTTACATTCTAGCACTAGCATATGTGTGTGTGTGTGTGTGTGTGTGTGTGTGTGTGTAATTATGTAAAATTATATAGAATACATACAGAACTTTTGTATTATATTATGTCCCATATGTATTATTTACATGAAGTACCTGTATTTAACAGTAAGACCTCTAACCTTGGTCTTTATAACCAAAACGAAATGTTTTTGCTTGTTCACTTAAAAAAAGAAATCACTTTGCAAAGATCATTTTACCTTTTAAAAACTGTTTTGCTCGCCCTGATAACACAGGTTGTCTCTGATTTTTCTACATGGTTGTGGCAAATTTGTCTTGAAAATACAAAAACACAAACAAATGCGTCCACACTCACACAGCTCTCACATCACAACAGCAGCGAGAAACCCCATGGCCTGCATGACATCTTCCATTTGTAACCCCACTGTGCAGTTTAAGGTTAAAAATGCTCTCCCACTGAAAAAAGCCCCAAATAAAGAAATACGATACGCCTCACTTTTCTCACAGCACTGTTAGTCTTCAACCTTTTTTCCCTCTTTTTTTTCCAAGACTCCCTGTGGATCAGACGATGGTCGCAGCACGTCGAACCAATCGACTGCATGACTCAGGTGTGACGCAAAATACTGCAACATTGTTCTCAGCTCTCCATCCAGAGACTTTGCCACTTCCCTGTGCCTCACTACACAGCCTCCCCTTTGTCAAAGACTCTAACAAAGGGCCTAAGCACTGGGGTTGATGTTTGTCGACTACAGAAGCATGGAACAAATGACTATTAATAGCAGGCAAAATGAACTGATTATATTTACATTATGTTTACATTGACTCATTTAAAAGATTCTTTCATCTAGACTCATGAAAACATCAAAAGAACAGAGTCCATGGAACCATTACGGATGCATTACCACTTGATAGTAGGAAAAACTAATACAGTCCCAGATATCGTATGTTATGGTAATTGTATTCCCTTTTGGGGAAAATAATGAAAATTACGGTGAAGTGCAAGTAGCAGCGCTGCAACATAAAAACAGACAATAATAAAATAACTGGTTGTTATCTCAACTAGTGATTAAGACACCATACAAAGACATATGTAAATTAGTATGTGTGGATCTTAATGTCACAATTGCTGCATTTTAAGAACGAATACTTTTTCTCAGAGTCGAATTTAATATAGAGAAAAAAAAAACCCCACAATATATCATAGATTAAATAGATATTCATTTTCAGATTTTGCACTTTCAAAGTTGACTTATTTTATCAACATATTGTGCAATTTCATTTTAGCTGTGAAAACAATCAATTCTTCAACTTCTTGCAGTTTAATCCTTAGATGTGTGGACAGTTTGTAACCTTTTCAACTCAAATGAGTCAATAGCAAACTAAAATAGATCAATTTCAACCGATCAAAGGACATTTTTTGCCAGGAATAAGCAAACTGACTGCTAGAAAGTTCTCATGTAAATATATGATCAACCCCCCTCCAGCAGGGCCTGCAGAGCCGTCACATGCTGGAAAAGCAATACATCAGTGACAAGTGAAGGGGTCAGCATGTCTGTGAAAAAGCTTGACATGACAGGCTGACCTGGGTCGCCACGCAGTATCCCTTCAATCAGCCGCCCCTGCACTTACTGAGATACTGCGGGAGCTTCCCAGGACCTGAGCCGCCGTTCATCTTCCCTGCTTTTAGCTTCCGACTGCAGAAAGTCCAGGACGGTTCACTGGACACTGACAATAGTTTTCAGTAGTGCCTTATTTTAATGGTCTTCTAGATTCCTAAACATACATTTTCCCAAATGGCTCTTGGCTTGGATGTACAGTTCTACGGAAGAAAACACTATATCATGTTAAGATTTGAAACAGCTTTTTGAAAAAAAAAAAAAAGGATCTTCAAAGACCCATAAAAAGCATTGCTCCCCTTTTTGCCACTTTTATTATTAAGAGTATATCTGCAATCATAGGAATAATCCAAAGGCATTTTAAGATTAAGATCTCAGATTGTATATATAAATATATCATTAGTTATTTAGGCATAATTTGAAAATGCGATATATGAATAATACCATATATTATATGTATTATAATTATGTAATGAGAATATATGGTGAAAGCTGATTATCAGCAAAATCAGAGTTAGCATTAGGACTAGGGTGTATTTTGGGTTGTGATTAAACTAAAATGAATTTAACAGACATTTAGAATGAAAGATTAAGACAAGGTATCTACAAAGCTTTTAAAACATCTCATGAACCATCAAAATGAAGTGTTCTCCATTGTTCAGCATAACTTGAGAAGGCTCGGGGGCCTTGTTTGACTTGGTTTTAGCATGATCACAACCATGCTGTTTCTGTTTGTGTTCATCATCCTCCGTTGCTGCCACTATTACTTTGAGGAATGTTTTAGGCATCCGAGTCATGTGCGGTAATGGTGGCTTCAGTTTTCACGTGCGTCTCTCTCACCCTGCACGTGCCTCTAAAGGTGACGAGGAGGAGGAAGAAGTGCACGGAGAGGCGACGACAACCATGCTCTTATTTCAGATTTCAGCACTGGTTGTCATTCCCTCTCACATCCTGCCTCATATGCACTTGAACTGTGCGAACACACTCGTCCTTCTTTATATCAGTGTCATCAGCATGCTCATAAAACACAGCAGTGCGTTTATTTGATGTGGCAGAAAGATTAGCCACTTTTATTTGAAAAACATGCTCTTCCAAGCCTCACATTTGATCAAATATGTAGTATAGTGTCAGATAAGTCCAATAAGGAACAGGCTGCTGATATGAGGAAGGGTTTAAAATACACAAAAGGAGCTGCAATGGAAAACGTGAAGGCTGTCGAAAAGCTTCAAGGGGAATGTTGCGAATATTCCTGAAGCTTCAAGAGGCTCCGAACAATAATAACACCCTCAAAATCTTGTGACCTGCAATGAATGCGAATGCCGAGCTGAAAGGAAGGTGTGAGGAGGAACAGAGAACTGTGGTTACTTGTTAACCTCAAATAGCTTTTTGAGTCATTGTGAAACACAACTGAAATGACAGTTAGAAAGGTGAGTCATACGTACCGTGCATTTTACAAGTGGTAAAATGTGCTCAATCTTTATTTATCATGCCCTGGATCAACTCTTTCTTTTTGACAGCAACATTCAGGTGTTATGTTGTCAAGGTTTTATCTGGCAATGCATTGTAATTCTTTATCGGTAACAGCAATGAATGCCACATCCTGCATCACATCCTGAACTACCCATGCATGCCAGTGTGGGAACAAAAGATGTTTTAGAATTTTAGAGAAAAAACAATCCACTGATGAACTTCTTTTTGAAACTGAGAGTAAGTCAGAAATAACTAATTTTCATGTTGTGCTTTGACATATTTCAGAGTGAAACTTGGTGTCAAGTATGGTGTCTGAACTAGCCGAGCATCTTCACTTGTTGATAGATGTGGGCTGGTGGGAACGGGGAAATGTTATTATTTTTTATTTCACTAATGCATTATAATGCAATGAAAACAAACCAAAAAATCACATTTCGATGGAAGATCATGTGAAAACATAAATATGTATCATTTATATATTATGAATAGTGCGTAATATGAACAGGGACATAAACACAATAATAAAGGTACCTTTTTATTTCAAGTTAAATGGGAATTGTACTCATTTGAAAAACTCTGATTTTAATTTAATTAGTGCAGCTTCACAAGAGATGCAAAAATCATCTTCAGTTATAAAGGCGTTTCATGTTTTTCAATTACGTTTGGACCATTTCTTTTATAAAAAAATGAATAAATACAAGCAATATTAAGACAGTAAATAGTGATTTTATTTGTGTCAATGTGATCACTTAACCATTTCCAGACATCTCCTCATGGAAACCCAGCATTACTTGTAGTTACAATCAAACGTCAAACTTCATTAGATTAAATCAAGTGCTGCTCATGGGATTTCACAAACCCATGCAGAAGCAGGAGACCAATTGATCTGGAATCAAACATGGGCTCTTCTAAAAAGCTCACAAAATATATAAATGTTTTTACTACCTTCTTGTTTGCAATTATTCTAATGTCAGCTTGTGTTTTTGCCAGCAGAAAGACATTCGCTTGTGAGACGACTGACTTTTAATTTGTGTGGGTGTCTCAGACTTTTGCACAGTACTGTATGCGCACCAAAGCTGACACGTTACCTCACCAATTTTTTTGAGAATCGGACAACAAGTTCCTTCCTGAGAAACAGACAAAGTGTTCAGAAGTTGTCGGTTTAGTTCAGTCACCTGTGCTCCATGTCGCATGGATGACTTCGCATTATTCAGGCTCTGTTGTTTTTACATTAATACATTCATAATCAACCCAAAATAAGGACTAGCTGGCAAAAGTATGCTTTGCATAATATGGAACATTTCTGCAATATGCAAAAATGTTTTGCCTGTTTTGTAAACTACAGTTTGGTTTGGTTACCATGAATAAGCAAAATAGACAAAGACATTTAGCATCACTGTAGTACCACCATCAGTCCTATGTGGGTCTCATTATGTGAGTGGTAGTGGGCCTACTGCACTTTCCATCAAAATGTGGTGTTTCCAGAAAAAGAAGAAGAAGAAAAAGAAGCTCTTGATGCACATATCTGGTGAGCATCACCTTGAACAATTCTGACTTACTAGTAATTTCCCCAGAAAGTAGCATTTTTGTCTGCATCTTAATCATTTAACTATGCACGCATTTTTAAGAGGAAATAACAGTGAAATCCCCTTTTAGGTTTGTTTTTACAGAATCTTTAGAGCTTTCCACATAAAAACTCCACACTGCGGTTCAAACGTGCTCAGTCACAGAGGTCATGTAATCATGACTAAATTTTCTTGCCAGCCTAAGTGTGCTGTGTCTCTTATGTACAACACTCTTAAATTTGCCAGTTACCAGCAACAACCTTGAAACTCCCTGAAAGAGAATTACAGACTTCTAACTGAGCTATTAAGCATCTCTGGGCTTAAAAGTAACTATAGGTCACATCTGTCTGTGGAAAAGGCACACTACATGTAGAAAGTAGCTTGTTGTCCCAAAAAACTGTAGCTCCTTTCAAGCCTGGCGGGGTTTAATTGTAAGGCAGAGTAAGAAGAATGCAGAGCAAGATCTACAATCCTGCTAATATAGTGACACAATATTCTCCAACAGCTGAGCTGACAAGAAACAGAACGCAAGCAATGATAGAAATCCCCAGGGGCTCATTTTATTCCTCCGTGATGCATTTCTATACGTCATCACTTTCCACTTTCTTCCCCCTCAGGCAAGATAAATGAACAGCCAGAACACTAGTCATGAAGCTAATAGACAACCATTTTTATTCTAAATAACTCTGGGAAATGTGTTTAAACACTCATTCATAATTCACCCAATAAGCCAGGAATGTGAGTCCTTTAATGCTCGTGGTTGCGTAAGACAATTCTGAACATAATACTGAAACTAGTTCTGTGCCCTGTTGAAGCTTATGGGGGTCAATTTAGCACCATATTTCCCTTTAGAAGAGCATATAAAACACCTCTAAAATCTGGAAGAAATTGTTGCTTGAAGAGGAAAACCACTGGAGTATTCCTTTGATGGCTGATCAAGACATGGGGAAGGGGTTTATGTTTGAATGGTACCTTGTGGGAACTCTCATCAAAGAACAGTTCATTAGAGCATCACAGCTGTAGACTATGGCTGGTTAAGCTTTAGTGAGCGCTTGTTTGGACACACGCTTTCCACTGTGATCTTAAATTCAGATTTGATTGACTCCCTCATACGTTTCCGTAAGTGATCTGAAGGCTGCATTATTGAATGTAAAGGTCAGCAGGGTGTGGATGAGGGCTGGAAGCGTGAAAACACGCCGGAGAGGGGACCTCAGTGATGCTAGAGCCTTCTTCACCATGAATCTTATTAAAATGCACTAGAGCAAATGAGATTCCGCAAGCCGCTGAAAATGATGCGTATAATCTGTTTTTCTCCATTTCATTTGGGCAGGATTTCTGAGGCTGCCGCGCAGCCCCTCTGCCTCCCCCACCAACTCATTAATATTCATTGATGATCCTTCCCTCGCCGCAAGCGCCAGGTATTGTGATGATGAGTAGTGAGACACGAGCCCACACAGGGAGAGAGAGAGAGAGAGAGAGAGAGAGAGAGAGAGACAGAGAGACAGAGAGAGAGAGGGAGGGAGAGAGAAGGAGGACTGTGTAAGAGAGAAAGAAATAGAAGGAGAGTAGGGAGAAAGATAAAAGGAAGGAAAGAGAAAGGGGGAGAGAAAAGAGAGGCAGAAGAGAGATTGGGAAAGAGAGTAAGGGAGATAGTATAAGAAAGAGAGACAATGAGAAATAAAAAGTGGGAGAAAGTTCAAAGGAGAGAAAAAGAAAGAGAAAGAGAGAGGGGAGAAAAATGAGAGAAAGAACAGTGAGAGAAGAGTGAGGGAGAGAAAAATAGGAGAGTAGGGGACCAAAAGAGACTGGGAGGGGGAATGAAAGTGCAGTGACGCTGGAGAGGCAGCGCTTACGCACACTATTAGAGGAGGTGAGTCACACGAGACACAAGTCACCTGCGTTTATTTATGTGTGTGGGGAAGTGGGGGAGAGAGAGAGAGAGAGAGAGAGAGAGAGAGAGAGAGAAATAGATAGAGAGAACAAGAGATGTGCGTCACAATAACAACCCAATCCCACACAACCAACCACATATTGTATACTCTATAATCAGCAGCTATTACACAAGACAAAAATACATTGTAGAGAGGTAATTATGGCACTGAATCTTTGTGTAGTTACATTTCAGGTGAACCGCCTCATTCTAAAAACACACTTAAATGATGTCTGTCTGTCTAAATGAAGAGCTCAGTTCTCCATAATTCCAACATACTCATCAGTAAAAATAATGTCAGAATTATGAAAAGCCAACCAAACAATACAATATACACAAGGCACAACTTTATTTTAGCGACATCTGGCATTTTCACATAAACCCCCTTTTGATAGAAAAAACACATTTTCCTCACTTTTTTGGTTATGTTTAGTTATGTTTTGAAGGGTGTGTCACTATAATAGTCACAAAATATCACAAACATTGTCCATTTTCTTTCTAACGAATTGCTTTTGTGATGCCAACACATTTACAAATATCCATTTAGGCAGCTGCGTAGCATTAGTTGTATTATGAGCAGGCATGGTCCAAGCCAAACAGAACGAAGATCATTTACAAACATTAGTCTTAAGCAAAAGCAGCCTGTTCCTGAGGTTGAAAAACGGCCGTGTAAAATGAATTGTGACTGTTCTGGTACACAAATACACACATAAATCTCATAGGCAAATATGGCTTGTTGGATAATAGATCCTTACATGTTCCCAAACATATTTTACATAGAAAATGAATTCATCTTCCTAATGCACACACACACATACACACACGTGCATACACACTTGCATGTATGCGCACACACACACACACACACACAAACACACACACACACACTTGAACCTGGGAACATGTGAAAAAGAGAACCAGCTGCCAGTGGCTGCATATGCAGAACCAGCTGTCCACCTCACAGAAGAGAGAGAAAGAGAGAGAGAGAGAGAGAGAGAGAGAGAGAGAGAGAGAGAGAGAGAGAGAGAGAGAGAGAGAGAGAGAGAGAATAAGATATGAAAGGGAAAGAAGAACATGAAGTAAAGGGAGAGAAAAGAGAGAGACAGAGAGCGAGAGAGTGGTGTAAACCACAGGTGTGGTCATGCCCAAATATAGTAATTGCAAACCAAACAATTAAACGACGAGCCAAACCAGTGGCAAAGTGCCGATCCAATACTTCACCTGTACCAGTGATTTGACTTATTATGCAATCGTAAGTCAATAAGCCAAGCTGTTAGGTTTAAGGATAAGGGTATTCCTGCCCTATAGACCACCCTCCCCCATACGCCCCAACACACACACACACACACACACACACACACACACACACACACACACACACACGTTCTTGCTTTCAGATGCAAATCATACTTTAATCTCAGCTCCCTAATAGACCACCATGGTAACAGAGACACAGCCCTAATGAGGCAGAGGCACAGGTTAATGCCAGCCTGCACATCAGCCACGCACGCGCACACACCCACACACCCACACACTTCTAGCTATGTAAATGTACACACAATCATATCCATCACACATCTAAAATGTGTTTTAGATTAATTATAGCTTACCTCCTTTCACTCCTCACATAAGTACCTCTATTTAGCAATAAGTGCAACACGCGTGCACACACACACACACACACACACACACACACACACACACCCATATGTATGTGCACATGGCCATTAGATGCAGATGGTGACACATGCAGTGGTTGTTAGCGACACACTAAGTGTTAATAGGCCTGTCTGTTTCACCACATTACACACGTTGCCTCTGTATGTGCCGGGCGACTTTGACACGGCAAAGCAGCCTGCCTCCAATTTAGCAGCATATTAAAACCATTAGGCTGACACATGCTATAGCCTGAGCTCTTCCTGTCAAGCATTAGCAGTGTCTGAATATATATCCTGGCTCTCATATCAAAACTTCCTGACTCAATTTTTTTTTTGAGCTGCCGAACGTGTCAACAAAGGTTCAATTTTGGGCGTGGGAGTATCAATTTTGGGAGCTTGAACGTTCCCAGAAGGTTTAAAATGTCCAGAAATGTTCCTTAGTTAGAGAAACACCCACCGCCTCTAAACAGAAAGAAAAAGTCAAAGAATACTCATTTGTCACACATGCAGCTTTTAATATTAGCATTGCAGGAACATTAATCAAGTATTATTTACTTGTTACATAACTGCGAGAACATAATCTCTTACCATTAATGTTAGTCTGAGAACATTAACTTTCTGCGGATCCTTCAGAGCAGTGACCCCGAAAGTTTTTGCGCCACGGACCAGTTTCATGTAGAACAATATTTTCATGGACCGGTATAGATACAACTAAAAACAAAGTGTGTTTGTTTCATCACATTACCATTAACATACATTTAATTATTTAAGGTGAGTTATCCATTTCAAAGAGATGAAATTTCGCTACAGTGGTGAATTTTGTGCAAAATATGGTCTACAGTAAGGTAACCTTTTTGCAGCCTACCTGCATTTACAGACACACTCACACACACAACTACACACTCTCTCACACACACACACACACACACACACACACACATCTCCTCAGGTTGTTCCACATTTGGTAAAGGCCCTTATCAGCATGTCCTTGAGAAGCATCCGTAAAAGCCTGCTGTTTTCTCTATCTCGCCCCTCCCCCCCCACCCCAACTCCACTCTAACACCTGCTCTTTAACCCAGGACCACGAGGGTACCTTATTTACTCAGTGCCTGGGGAAACACAATTCACTGTGGGGTACAATAATGGACATGCACTCTTAAAAATGAAGGAGCCAAAAGGGGTTATTCACAGTGATGCCATAGAAGATACACTAAAGAACCTTTGATTGATTGGTTCTTTAAAGTTAGATTTTTCTGAACTAGATGTGGGAAACATTTTTAAAGGTTAAGGAATCTCCATTCAATGCTATGGTTCAACATACTCTCAAAAGGCTCCTCTATAAAGGTTCCTAAATGGCTCTTGGCTTCGAAGTATAGCTTTAGGAAGAACTTTTCACTGTTGTGTACCTTTACATTATGTGAAGGTTCGTAAAAGAAGGATCTTCACACTCACATCTACAAAAATGGTTCTTGGATGAATCCTTTTTGTAAGCCTCAATTTTTAAGACAGTTCCTAAATTGTTTTTGTTTTATCTCCCGGAAACAAAAACCTTTACATAATATGAAGGTTCTTTAAAATGTTTTTTGTTTTTATAAATCTCTTTTCCAAAAAAATGATTAGTTGAAGATTTTTTGTAAAAGAGATTGAAAGGTGCTTTAGGTCCAAAAATGTGTCTTCTATGGTATCACTCAAAAAAAAACAAAAAACCCTTTGGCACCTTTATTTTGTTCCTAAATTGTTCTTGTCTTGGATGTACAGTCCTAGAAAGAAGCTTTAATTTTTTGTTCATAGAGGTCCTTTAAAATTAAAAGTTTATAAAAGGGCTTCACACACATTTAATTTCTAAAAGGTTTCCTTGAAGAATCATCCGTTGCAAGGTTCTTTAAGGAACTAGAATGGTTATGCTCTGTTACTGCTTAAAAGAATCCCTCTGGGAACCTTTGTTTTACAGGGTGTACAGTCACACAAGTTGAACCTCTGGGAAGGTCACCGCTAAATTAAGTAAAATCATGCCTGTAAATTGAATCGACTTCAGACAGATGGTGCAGCGGAGGCTGACAAGATATTTCCAGCAGTGACGACTATGTTTGCATGGAAGCCGGTCACGAAGCTCTTTTTTTATCTCCATGGATATGGCGGGTAACTGAAACGCCACATCCAGATGGCAACGGAAGACTCACCTTTTGGGTTACAATCTTCTCAGCATTAGCAAAACAAGTTACCTACTCTGGTTACGTTTCATCCTCTAACTAATAATCAGGGCATCTGGGAGCAGCATCAGGACGTCATTTGAAAAAGTGGAGATTAGTTACAGCTGCACAGAAAATACAGATTTAGAAGGAGATAGAGAGGGATAGAAAAGGAAGAGATAAAGTTGAGATGTAAGGGCAGGGATGAGGACAAATGAATGTTGGAGAGTTGACAGATAGATGATGGATGAATGATGGATGGATGGATGAATGGATGGATGGATGAATGGATGGATGGATGGAGGGTTCCTTAACGGTTTTATACATACAAGATTCTGCGGGATGAGATTAAGTTGACATGCAAGGGCAGGGAGAAGGAAATCATTAGAGACCTGTTGGATAGATGGATGGAAGGATGGATAGATGGATGGATGGAAGGTTGGTCAGATGGATGGATGGATCCCTGAAGGTTTTATACATGCAGGACTCCACTGTCTTAGTGAACAGACCGTTTCACCCCTCACTCAATGTCCTCAATAACGAATGATCTCAGCTCTGATAACGAGCTGTTCTGCCATTCAAAAAAGCCCTGACAGAGGAAACTCCCAGACATTTATTAACAATGGCCTTTAAATCTGACCTTTTTACACTGCAGTCAGCGTCTCTCTGAATAGACTGTTGCTGTTATGTTAAAACCTAAGTTCATTTTTAGAGGTTTTTACAATTACAGTCTTACACTGTGTGGTTTTTGACCAAACTAACTTGGGATAAAACACACAAGGTACATTAGATTTAGGAATGTTTAAGATATGGGGGTCTGTTGCAAGGGAGCTGGGATACAAAGTCTCCATTAAGCACATCAACAGCAACCTGGATCAATTTACTTGCACAGATCAATAGAAAACAGAGACCAATTCAGGCCAGACGAGTAAGGACCTGAGGAAATCCATCCTCATTCCATTCAGCGTTTTACACATTTCTTCCGTGTTCCAGGGGCATTAAGTGATATGCTGGCTATGAGCTGAGGAGGTTGGCTGCAGACAGAAAAACGAGGGGTTTAAAGCTGACAAGAATGCAGAGGCATGAATCAGAGAAGCACGCGAGAGGAATAGGTCAGTAAGATCAGCGTCCAAAACAAACATGTTGTTGCTGGTGCATCTGCTGATACTGTATCACATGAGCCCGTCTTCTGCTCCTCTTTGAAATAAGAGCTGTGCTGCTGAAGGGTGAAATGAAGGTTGAGCATACATTGTTATGTTTGCATTGCCTGGTTGGAACGTTTCCCTAACTTGAAAGGATCTAAAGAAACACACACTTCTGAAATCTATGATCTTTCTTTTTGTGGTTTCTCAAAAAAAAAAAAAAAAAATGGCATCACCATGACATGTCGGAGGTGTTCATCAAAAATAAGAGCGTCACTGTCTTCAGTTGTCCTCATCCCCATGAAGTCAGTGCATGTGGTGAAGTAAAGCAGCAGTGTGTCAAAAGAGACACGCGAGGCATGAGCGGAGTGCAGAGTCTCAGGAGACTCGAGAAAGTGGAAAACAACGGAACAAGGGATGGGGAGGGGAGCCAGGTGCACTCAGCTGTTTCAAGCTGGAATCATTTGATTGCCTCTGCTCCGGTTAACAGGCTTAAGAGCATCACAAAACGTTTGGTGGGCCTCGCGCAGTGCC
Source organism: Alestes dentex (assembly GCA_037576975.1). Classification (NCBI taxonomy): domain Eukaryota; kingdom Metazoa; phylum Chordata; class Actinopteri; order Characiformes; family Alestidae; genus Alestes; species Alestes dentex. The sequence continues at coordinate 11,669,431 of JBBIGA010000027.1, read as the reverse complement.
CTTTATATTTGCCTATTTCTCCCCCCCTTTCCCCGCACGGAATCGCTGTCATTTGTCAGATCTAGCCAGCTGAGGATTTTAACGAGGCAATATGGTTCTTTTCATCGGCCTGTCAACACGATCTCTAAACGCACAATTCACCCGCCATGGCGCTTCCCCAGCGTGTTTTCTCACAAATCTGGAAATGAGCATCCAGGACAGGAGACGCGCCGATTCGGTTTTGCAACACTAACCTAAGTGTGATAAAGCCGCTAATCCTACAATCGCATTGATGGGAAAACAGGGATTTCAGCAGAGAAGAAATCAACGCTGCTGTCAGCAGCAAAGCTCCTTGTCCTGCATGCATTATTCCCCATCGCCGAGCTATGGAACAACAAGCTGTTTTTGTTTTTTTCTTTTTTTTTTTTGTCTGCCAGTTTTAGCAACCAGGCCAGAGCCTGACTGCAGCCTCGGGCTGCCTGTAGGACAAGAGCTTTAACAATGGCCATGTTAGCTCTCATCATCTATTTAAATGGCCTCCAGCTAGCCGAGTATTTCGCCTCACCTGTGTTGGAGGACACTGCCTGTCAGAGGGAAGGCGAGAGCATCTCACAAGCACCTGCCGGAAGCGCATGAGCTAAAAGGCTTCACCAGCAGATCAGTGTTTTCTGTAAGGACTGCAAGAACAGTGGAGGAGTCAGGAGAGAGTGCTGCATATGAGATAAACCCAAATGCATGCAAACCCTTCATAAACACATCACATTCATACACATGTGCAAAGAACTTCTCACCCACACACACACACATACACACACACTGGAACTGCACTGATTAGCGTAAAAAGATGTTCTGTAATTATACATGTAATTACACACGCATGGTTACACTGACAAAAAGTCAACGCAATCATGCATTCTTAGCACTTTGACTTATAATCCCATTCAGAGAAAAACTGTTGTACACACATGTAAATAACAAGTGATCACATGTGCTGCACTGTTCCCTTGTAAACATTTTTGTACACTTCACATGTGAAGTATAGTTAATGTATCGTTTTTTTCATAAGAGACTATAGTGGAACCCTTTTTAGAGCTAAATAAAAAGATTTTTAGAAGGTTCTTAACAGAACCATATACTATTACTCATGACCATATACTTAATCGAAAGCCAAACCATTGCGAAATTCAAATGTTTTTTTGAATTGTCGTAATTCTTTATACAACCGCTGATTGTATCAACAACCATTTCAGGAACCTCTGACTATGAAGGAAAAGAAGTTATACCTGACCCAACAAATACCAGCACTTTTGGCTGGTGTGCTGTACCTGTGTGATTGATGGGGAACTCTAGAATCTTTTTCCTCAGTCTCGCTGTTTTGCAATGATTTTTCTCATTCAAACGATGGTACAATGATTTTCCTCTTTCACACGGTTCAGTTGTGATATTCTTAACTCACACTATTCTAAAATGTTCTTCCTTGTTCACATTGTTCTAAACGAATCTTCCTCAGTCACATCGTTCTAGAATGATCATCAGTTACACTGTTCTAGAATAATCCTTAACAGTCACATTGTTCTAAAATGATCTTCCTCAGTCACACTGTTCTAGAATAATCTTTCTCAGTCACACTGTTCTAGACTGTTCTTCAGTTCTAGAATGATCCTCCTCGTTCACAATGGTATAGACTGTTCTTCTTCATTTACACTGTTTTAGAACGTTCTTCCTCAGCTACACTGCTCTAGACTGTTCTTCTCAGTCACACAGCTCTAGAAAGATCTTCCTCATTCACACTGCTCTAGAATGCTCTACCTCAGTTTTAGGAGGTTCTAGGATGTTCTTGATTGTTCACACAGTTCGCGATTGTTCTTCATCATTCAAACTGTCCTAGAGTTCACTTCTTCATTTATAAGGCCTCCTTCATATGCTTGACACAGCTTTGTCACTGTTCCATTATGTAACCTAGAGGAATTGTTTCTCATATATTTTTCACTGCAAACCCCACACGTTTTCCAGTGTAGTCCAACAAGTTTCAGTTGTGATGTCATTGCCTCCACTTCCTCCTCTTCAGATGACTCCCGATAAGTGGCGTGGCATCCTCAACTGTCTTTTCAGCTTCTTTAAAAATGAGAAGAAAGGACAAAACCCTTCAAACATATTAAAGACAGGTGTGAATCGCAGATTTTGTGTATCTGAGCAATTCTGGACTAATGCCAGCATAGACAAATCAACCACGGTAGGCATTCCTATATAGATCAGACTGTATGTCTGTACACTACTTAGGTACGATATCTAATATGTTCTGTGGTTTGCCCTCCTAAGTGATTCTGCCATGTTCCTCTGTATATGATGGTAAGTGGGGGAAACGGCAGCTTTGAGATGGGGGAGGCTATGGATGGAGTGTGTGGATGCTTCTGAAGGCTGGAGGTGCAGCAAGACTTCAAAGGCAAAGCATGCGGCCATTCTCCAACCTCACAGAGATCCAGGTATGGTAATGGCTGTAGATGTGGTTATGGTTTATTGATCACTGGAAATGGAAAACCGTCTAGCACATTCCATAGCAACTTGCTGAGAGCTGCTCTTCAGGCCAAGTATCTCTTACTGTCTCAGCTGTAGTTTGGCTAATGCTCCTGGAGTACTCTTTCCTACAGGAATTTCCCATTTACAAATGTACAACTGGTCCTATTTGCCAGAGAACTACTTGAGGCAGCAGTGAGGTGTCACGGAATCCCCCTCTTGGGGATCATGTTTTGGAACATTCTGGCGCTGCCCCTCGGCATTATCAGCACCTGTGTCTTGTTTTGTGATTAGCATGTTTAGTTGACCCAGCTCTGCAGGGTAGTTCACAAAGACGCAGTTCTTAGGAAGCTGGAAAGCCTAAACCAGAAGTGAGCCTAATCCAGCAGCAATGTTTATTTCCTCTTCTGGTACTGGAGTGGTAAAGTCAGATCCCTGTCACATCATTTTTTTACCTGCCAGTTGAAACTATTGTAAATTTAGTCAAAATAGTCCAAATTTAGTCAAACTTTCTCAATATGAGATAGTTCCAAGAATATTATTCAAGATAATTCGACATTCTTCAAGATGCTTTTTTCCTTTGGTAATTTTATACAGCGGAATTCTCTTATTCTTTTGTCAAATGTGACATTCAAGATGTGTTTCTTAGAAAAAATACTTAAAACAAACCAAAATTTCACAAGATGACAAATGACAAATAAAAAACAAAACCATAAATATGTTAAATCCTATAATCTTACAACACTCTTACAACGAGAAATATTGGACCTACTGTCATGTATGATAATTTCATTTTCAAATATGTAGATGTAGCGTGTTAACCTAAAGATCAACAGATAAGTCACATAAAAACTATGTTTATTTGTGGTTAGAGTTTATACCGTACAGGCACTCGAGTGGGCTTCTGCTGTTCTCTCAATTCATATAAAGCTACATATGTGAATACCTGTTTACATGTTTTCTTGTTACTTGCTTTCCATTTTGTGCATAGTTTTCATATTGCACTGACGTCCAGATCCATATAACAAGAACTCGCTGTTATACCTGACATTTCAAGCATTCTAGCAAAATGGTTCATATAACCTTGTCCATTTCTTTGCCCAGTTTGACCACGTTCAGATAAGAATATTAGCAACATGGAATATAACTTCAGGCCACATCGAGATCTGATGAACACACCTGGTGTAGACAGGAAAATTTATCACATGATACATTTTCTGTGGTATCAGAGAACATACTGGCTTGCATGAAAGTTTATGATAAAATTAAAACTGTCCAGATGCTCCCGTAGTCTGTTGTTCTGCCTTGGTGCACGTTCTGTTTCACTGGTGCCTAGATAATGTCTTGGAATTTTGTTACTGTTGGAGAATCTCATTCATTTTTACATTTTCATCTGCTCGTTTCCCAACCTTACCAAGGACATACAGGACGGCCTTATCCCCCCCCCCCCCCCATATTTCCAGAGGATAGTAGCAAAGTCGTTATGCTTGCGGTGTTCGCACCTTATCAGGGTATAGACTCCTACACTAGTCCACCTTATTTCACCCAGCTGTTGGCCAGCTGCCAGAAGCCATGGGCGAGAGAGCAAGGGGGAGGGAGGGTGGTGCTGAGAAAGAGAGAGAGAGCAAAAGAAGAAAGGGAGAGAGCAGCAGAGAGAGCAGCTGAGAGAACAAGGGAAGGCTGTGACCGTACAGTGCAGGGAGGTCTTAGCCATGAGCACTGAAGGTCAGAGGCACTGGGCACACCCGGCCCTTTGTTGCTGCGGCTGAGTGAACACAAAGAGGCTTTTAGCGGTCGCACCGCTGAAACAGACAGAGAGAGAGAGACGGACAACAGCAGTGGGCAGACTGAGGCAACATGGAGGCCATGCGCCCGGCAGGACGGCATCACCTGCAGGCAACATGTAGTCTAGCCCAGGGGTGTTCAACCCCTGGCAGGCCAAGGCTCTGTAGAGAGTGTTTTCCCCGACCTCTAACGCTCTGAATTCTGCTCACGAAGGCCTTGCTAGTAAGTGATTATGTTGAACCAGATGTGTCGAATCAGGTACAGTGGTAAACTTTGCAATGCTCTGGTCGGGGTGGTGGCGACCTAGTGGGTAAGATACTTGCCTCTGGACCAATAAGTCATGGGTTCAAATCCTACCTTCAGCATACCACCACTGGGTTCCTGAGCAAGACCCCTAACCCCGAGTTGCTCCAGGGAGACTGTCCCCTGTAGTCCGTCTGTTTTTTTTTTTTTTTGCATGCTTTAACCTCCTTTACCTGTATTTGTTTCCAAATAGGCAGCAGACCCCAGTACTGTGCATTTACATAGCACAAACAGGTGTTGTGGCAGAAACGTATCAGTGTTTTCAGAATATAAATATACTTTTTACTGAAATGCTTTTCATAGGATCCAATGCAATCAGAATCCCAGTCAGCTACAGTAATACTGCATAAAGGCTACACACAGATCAGGTCAACTATTGCAGAACTATGTACAGTAAGTAACGCCAAGGCAACTGGATTATCCTTATCAGTGGAAACTGCAAACAATGATGATGGGCATGGCCTCCTCTCAGCAGGAGTAAATAAAATGTACACCAGTTTATTAATTTTATATATGTTTATAATAAGCCTTTTTCTCCAATCACCAAAACAATTTTTCCTCCTCGATCCAAACAAAATCTGCAACACTGCCGGCAGTAACGTCCACAAACACCTAAACAGTCCTTTGACAGGTAGACTGAGGAAGTAAACCAAAAGTGGAGGTGCAGCATGTTGCTGTTGTTTTTGCCGGCACAATGAACAACAGATTTAAAATACATTTGGGCAAGGTGGTGGCACTCAACAGCTCCTGCTGTTCACTCTGTTCTTTTAAAGCTACATACATGAATATCTGTTGACCTGTTTTCTCTCTACTTGCTTGCACACACAGTTTTTCATTAGTCATTAGGGGAATGTACTCATATTGTAAAATTTGCAGGCAAATGTAAGAACAATTTAATGCAATATGTCATATGGCAGCACTTATAGAACCACATTCAACATTGGAATAGTGTTGTGGTTCAAGCATCCTGATAATTTCCTATCACTAGTAGGAAGAGTCCTACCCTCTTCCAAATTCCAATTTAACTGCTGCTTGCAACCTTGGAGGGAGATCATGCTGTGCACAAAAAGAGAGGGAGAGTGGGAGTGCTGCATATTGAATAAACACACATATGCAAATATGACATACTCGGGGTTCTGCGAGCAGCATGCTTAAAAGTGCCCGAGCAAACACACTGGCACACTCACAGGCAAACAGAACATACGCGTGCAAACACACACACACACGCGCGTGCGCACACACATACATACACACTCACATACACATGTGTATATGAGCGGATCGCTTAAAAATGCATGCACAAACAGAATGTCATTCACATACACACACACACACACACACACACAACACCGTTACCAGGCGTGCCAGGCTGTCATTGCCAGCTCAGCCAGTGTTACAAATGTCTCGCGTTAGTGCAATTACCTCAGTTTCCCGCTGCAGCATACAGGCAGCACAGACAGACAGAGAGAGGGAAAAAAAAAACACTTAGTGACGCACACTTGTTCCCTCTCAAGATTTCTGCCCTAATCCTGTTTTCTGCAGAGCATGACTAAATACACTCGCCACTCAGCCACTGCTCTCACACACACACACACACACACACACTGCGGTGATGAGCAGTCTATAGTGTTATCTGTAGCGTGATGAGATTCCAGTACACATTCTTATTCAGGAATGTGTGAGGAGCCTTCACATTCCACATCAGGGACAGTCAGTCTGTTGGGGCTTAAAAAAAAGGGGGAATGTTTGTGGAAGGAGAAAAGAGAAAAACGCAACAGGGAGGACACAATTGTTTTGATCAGGTAGAGACTGGGAGAGAGAGAGAGGGAGAGAGAGAGAGAGAGAGAGTGAGAGAGAGAGGGACCCAGTGAAAGCCTGTTTTTTCCTACTGAAAGGATTCCCTGTAAGCTCCTCTAATGACTGCGGAAACCCCCTGCTGTGAGCACTGGCACGGCCGAGTGTAAGCCCCGTCACCGCATCACCACTGAAACACACACACATACACACGCACAAAAAATCACATTCAGTAACACTATCTGACACATACACAGTACACACTGTGTAAAACCCCCAGTGACACCGCTGTGCCCGATACACTCATACCAGCACAGAACAAACTGACACATCTCTGCCCCGCTTTGCTGAAAATGGTCCACCACCCAAATAATATCTGGTCGGTGATGGTCCTATAGTGCTTTCATTCCATTGACTGATGGGGAAGACAGCATGGCTGATAAATTGTTGAGGAACAGGAGGGCTACAGTCAGCAATTATAAGTTTAAGAAGTGCACCTGTACTGGAGACTCTTCGTAAAAAAAGATACTCTACAGATACATCTATGTTCACTAACATACAAACAGTGTAAATGTAGCTTCAGAAGAACAATACATAGTGTCTGGAGTCAATGCAACTTTCGCTGATGACCTTGTGGTTAGGGAGTTGCCCCTGCAATCAGAAGGTCTGCCAGTTACACCGCACCATCTTTAGTAAGGTACTGTCCCCAAACATTGCTATATATGTATATATAAATATATTTATTGATTTATTTATAAATATGTTACAATCATGTTTTCTAACTAAAGGTACTAAAGTACCTAAAGGTACTAAAGGTACACTCCAGCAACATATGAGGTACCGTCCCTCTGACACTTTAATATACTTTTTCTGAGAGTGTGGGTATTTCTGATAAAATGACTATGAGTGTGGGCACCAGTTACTCTAAGGACTCTTGTGCTCTAAGGCTAAAATTTAAATTCAGACCAAGACAGACAGACATGTAGCTAGACATACAGACGGACAGGCACATAGATTATGAAGGAAATTATAGAGTCACTGCAGTAAAAAATGTTTGTGCCAGTCACGCACACAGAATGAAACTGTGTACGTGACTTCGCACTGACATGACCACATCAGTCATTTGAATGAAAGGTGTAACAACAACAAACAGTCTTTGAGTTTACTTCTTGTGGCACGAATGACGATGACGTAACACCTTTTTATTCAAGTGCAACTTAAATCATGTAAATAAAAGGCACTATTTTCAGCGTACATTAAGTGTATATTAGGGGAAAAACTGGCATCTTAGTGTCTTTGCCTTCACACAAACACTCTAAAAGCATTGCTTGTCTTTTCCCGTGCTAAAGAACCATACACACATACATAAATCAGCCCAAAGCCAGAGCCTCTCATCACTGCAGCTTTTATTTGGAGGTTAAGTGTCTGCAGCGCCGGCACCAACCTTGAGGGGAGCATTAATAAATCATTCAGTAAACATGCTCCCCTCAGCGAGGGGCGGTTTGTCCTGTTAGTAAAGGGAATTAAAAAGCCATGGAAATCTCCACCTGATGGTTCAAACAAACAGCCCTTTAAGCTGACCCATCCATGCTCGGGCCACAAATGGATTCTTTCATAGCAACTGTTGTGAAGCTGGAGAAGCTTTATAGAATATCCCATTTAGCCTAACAAGGTTACACGCACCTCAAAAATCAAAATACAAAAAAGGGTGTATGGCTCATTTTAAATATCAATTTTCAATGTGTGTAAAAAGGTCATTCTATCAGAAAAGGTCAGGGGCCTTTATCCAAGACACTCTTGAATTTCATTTTACATTTATTCTTTAGATTCGCATAGAAACACAATGTTCACACGTCTCGCGCCGCAATGCCTGCAGCGCACTACAGAAACCTGAATTTTCAGAGGTGATTTTCAGTACGTTTTATGAACAAGGTCCTGGGTGTTTTTATGTGCTAATATATTTTGAACGTTATAAGGATTTTATGTTGTGAATCGAAACAAACTCATTCTGGCAGTCCAGTTTGACTGGTCGATGTGCTCTGTTGGGATCTGAATGGCTGAATAAGTCTTTTCCTTGTCAACAGCCGCTGAGAAGGAATGCATTTGTGGACGGCGCATGAATTGGCCAATTAAAGAGTCCATCGACATACATATGCATGGGTGTGTCCAAATCTGTTTTCTGCGCGTGTGTGTGAGTGTGTTTGTGTGAAAGAGAGAGAGGGAGAGACTCTGTCTGCGAAAAAAGCAGCGCTGGCAGGGCCAGAGAGAGCCACAGGCTGCACGCCACATGCTGTGATCCGCCTGCCTCCCTGCTGCATTAAAGAGACACATGGACAGATAAAGAACCTGAACTAGCGTTGGGTTGGAACATCAGCACATTTGAAAGGTGGACAGAACCCCCTACCTTTCAGTTTCATTTTAAGTCTCGCCAGCTGCATTCATAGGCGACCATATATGGTCATGAGCCCTTTCATAGCTGTCAGCTGTCAGGAGAGTGGCTCAGTGGGGCAAGGGACAGAGCAGTGTTAGCAGTTATACTTTATTTTTTTATGTACAGAATAATGCCCTTGGGGCTGGATGAGATAGGATGTTGCCCACCAATGTTTAGAAATGACAAATCTGATTTGTAAAATCTGATTGTAACAAGATGAGAATGAGTTTGCAGACCCTGTCTGAACTGTCTCTTTAAAGGTGGTATGAGTTTACGATACATCCACTGTGGGGGTCTGCTCAGGGTTGGATGAGCTGAATGAGGGTTTGAATGATATTTTTTTTTTGCAGGTAATTGGATAGATGTATCTGAATTTGTAACATTTTGTTTGATATCGCATGAAGCTGGACATACACCAACGCACCGCCTACAATTGACAGATTTTTTGATATGCGTTTCAACCCTGATGCGATGTCTCTGTAGCATCTGAGCTGCTGAAATTCCCCACAGTGGCAAAGCCCAACAAGCAGGACTGGCAAAAGTCACTCTGCTGGCTCCTCGAACAGAAGCACCAGGCAAAGTGACATAAGGACTCAGCAGACTCGCAGGCGCCACAAGATCTTTTCCCCATTTTCCTGACCTGCGTGATCCTGTAACTGCATGAGTGTTTACTTGCTGTCGGACCTGATGTGAGACTTGGCCAGGGACTTGCAGAACGGACTCCCTGGTAACCATCGCCAAGGAAATGGCCTGCTGGTAGTTGCGGAGCAGGGCCGCTGGGAAATTTCCCAGGCTCGCAGGCTTCATTAGCTCATTCACTGGCGCTGCTTTATTTCGGCTTATTGAAATTCATAAGTTCTCGGAAATTGGCCCTCCATGAGCCGTCGGTAAAAGTGTCCAGTAATGTATTTTTTAATTAAACATACAGTAGCCCACGATAACCCTAAGAGGTCTGCTCACCAAAATAGAATCCACTCTGTCTCGGTCTGAGCAGCGAGATGGAGCGGATAGATTTGTCAGTGGAGTTTTAATTTGAGTGGGTGTTCATGAATAATACTGAAGGCCCCTAGCTCGTTGTGCCTGTGGTGAATTTTTTAACACTTCCGTTTTGTTGCTGTCACATGAAAAGCTTTTCATGTTTGGTTATGTTTTTTTTTTTTTTTTTCCCCCCACATCATTTAAAAACACCAGACGTATTTTCCACTGTGTGAACAATGTCGTGTTGAAAGGGCCAACAGAAACTATGCATGTCTTCTCCTATATTGTTCACAAGAGATACCAGACTGTGTTACAAGAGTGACAATGTGCAAAATGGGGTGTACAACTGCGGTGTGTCTAGATGTTACACAGGGGAGCACAGCTGAGGAAACACAGCAGAAAACATGATTTTGTGTTTGAAAAAGCTCTAAAAAATCAGGAGAGAAAAAGCAAACAAGATAATACACAAACATGTTTATACTAATTGTCGCAAATAACATTTGCACGTCACATTCCTCTGTCTGTAATAAAAACATTTAGAACAATTCCTCCCCGTGGTCTGCGGGCTTTAGTGGAAGAACCCTTCAACTAAAAAGGTAAGATATTTTATTAATTAAATACAGTATAGATATGATATTTATTTAATGAAACAACAAAAATACACGAGTGTGGCTGACCAAATCCAACTACCCAGGACAGACAGCCGGCAGCCACCAGCTTCAGCGGGAATTGGAAGCCCATATGTTTACAGCCCTCCTGCACTCATGTACACACACAGCACTTAGTGTACATTAAGTTATGAGCATTTTTTATTTGCTTGTCCTGTGAAGTTGCACAAACAAATAAATGGTCTACAAACAGATCTGGTGGTGTTTAATAAGCGACCCACTGTCATTCCATTGAGTCACAGTCAGATGTCTATATACCTGCACTCAGCAGGCTCTCTGAATGTGTATCTGTGTCTCAGCTGGATGTGCCGGCTCCTCCGGTGAGCTCCTCCAGGCTTGAGTTTGCTTCGCTAATCTCAGGAGCAAGAGAGCTGAGTGTGCGCATTCAACCTGTAATCCAGGCCTGCGAGGCCGAGAATAATCCAGGATAAAGAGCGTCTTTCACAGGGAGCGCCCGCTGTTCCAGCACGCCTGATCTCACACAGCTGCTCCCCGGGACAGCAGTGTGCTCCGGCTCGCTCTGACTCCCGGCCAAGAGCGCACGGCCAGGGCTGATTTAATGAAGTGACACCAAATCTCCTCATCTGGCTCCAGATCAGTTCCAGCCATCTGGGGGAGTTTGGGTTACGGTCAGAGTAGAGGTGTGTGGCCTAAAACCCACACTCAAGTATAAGTGTTACCACCAATGAAAAAAAATGACTGATGTCAGTGAAATGTGCTTGGCAAAAACAACTTCAGAGTAAACAAACAAAGACAAGGATAGTTCTGGAGTATTGTCATTTGAACTGGAGTTTTTAGGACACCCAGCATTTATCAGCTCAGATGGTAAAGTGTGTTATACTTCCTTGAACAGAATAAATGGAATTACATACACGTCATCATTGGACTTCGGTACTTTTTCCAGGTACCTTTCACTGCACTGTAGCCGGCAGTAAAATATCCTACATTTTACTCCACTACTGATGAACTTTTCAAATTAAACTAAACCAATCATATAAAACTTTCCCCTAACTACCAAATGGCCAAACGTGGTTTAGCAGCTGTCAAGGCTGTGACCGTCTTTCAGAATGAGGCTGTAAGAGGTATTTTTTTCATTCGTAGATTAAAAACAGATTGGAATGGATGGGAGATTAGGTGGGAAACAAAAATACTTAGAAAATGCCTCACAGAAGATTTCCTTTAGATATTTAAATGCATTTAAAACAAGTACATTTACTCAGGTAAAAATAAAAATAGAGCGTATTTGTGTATACACTTTCATTCAAATGTTGGATTCGTGCATTTTATCCACTACTGATTATGCTTAATTAGAAGAATCCTGTGCTCTTAAAGCCATGATAAAGACACTAAATATTTAAAGCCAACATAGACAGACACACAGACAAACAGAAACGTAAATATTAATTATGACTACCATAAATGGAACTAGTTAGGCCCCACCTCTGCTAAAGGTTAATCTAAAGAATTCAGTACTTCATCGCTCTGGTGAAACTAAAGGTGACACGGAAGTGAAAGTAAGGCATGGCTTTTGAAGTCTTGCAGAATGAATCATTCCATTGTTGCACTCAGACGAACTCCCTGAGAACAACCACCCCCCTCCATGCAAACCATCCGAAAGGAAATCAGGATTTCCTCATCCGCGCAGTCATCAATAAAAAAAACGACTCGGGAATGAGTGACATCTATAAAACAGGTTACTTGTTGAAGCCATTCAAGCCCAAATCACCCCATTAGGCATTCTTCTGCAGGGAACGTCTGGTGTGGTGAAGAGATTCATCTGTAAGTCACCGATGTGTAATGCCAGTCGAGGGCAAAACAGGAGAAGATGCCAACACCACCTAACCAACACCAAAAGCACAAGAGACCCCTCTGAGTTTTGAGGGGATTAGTAATGTTTGAGTACCGCTGTGGCTGTGATGATCATCGTGCAGAAGCAGCTGTCTCAGAATGCCTTTGACTGACCGTTTTTTTCCGCCGCAGAAAAGCACGAACTTCCTTTTTTCCAAAATTGCTGCTTTGGAATGAAACCCAGAGTGTAACTACAGTAGCAAAATTCTACACAGGAGAAGCTATACGGATGCTATCTATCTGTCTCTCCATCTCTCTATGATTCATTCTGCAAGACTTTGAAAGCCATACCTTACTTTCAATTCAGTATCACCTTCAGTTTTACCAGAGCTATGAAGCGTTGAATTCATCTGACTCACCATAAACAGAGGTGAGGCTTAACTAGTTCAGTGGATGGTAATAGTAGCACATTTAATAGATTTGTACATCTTTGAGTATTTGTACATCCATCCATCCATCTATCCATCTATCTATCTCTAGTTAACAAAAAGTTAACCAAAGAGTGCTTGTAGGAAGAATATGCATATGTAATTAAGAAAAGGTTAATATCTTATTCACCACTTAATCAGATATATCCTCCAGTGTAGATTTGCTTCATTTCTTGACTGTAGTTTTCTTTTTTTTTTTTTTTTAACCAACCTAAAACATTAGGAATCAAATAAAAGATCTTGATGTCAGAATGGAAAATCATTTCAGGTCTAAAAATATGTGCAGGTTGTTCCGAGCTCGTGTTGTTTGTGGTGTGTGTGGTTGGGCGCAGTGCTGCCGTGAAGTCCCTCAGCTCTGCTCTGCTCTGCTCAACTCTCTGAAGGGAGCAAACGCAGCTCACAGCACTTATTAACACCACGAGGCCGCTCCAACAGGACATGGACATTTACGTAAACTTTCCGCCACAGGACGCAGGAGTGAATCAACGGCATGTAAAATAAAGGCTTGGTTTCTCTTGAGGTGCATTGTGTGTGTGAGTTGCAGGTTGGAGTGCAGGTGTAGATAGAGTGCTGCGTTTCTTATCCAGTCCATTAATGCTATGTAGACTCCTATGACAGCATTTAGTGTATAAACCTGTATTTGAGTTGGAATCGTTATAATTAGGTGAGGTAATTATGAGGGGGGGAAAATGCCTCCCTGATGAAAAAAAGCAACATTTTGCAGCGCTGTGAGGACACTTTTATGACCTTATGACCAACTCTTTTGAAGGGAGATGAGATCGTAACATTCAGGTGTTTTTCTGCCGGGCAAAAAACGGATTTCGGAAAGAATAAACACCACCCAAGACTACAGTTTCGGCATCATTTAGGACTGTTAGAATATTCCAGTCATAAAATACATGTTTAATCGACTTGACTTCCTTACCGTTTCTCAAACAAACTTATGTGTACTCCTTAACAAATCTTGTGCAGCTAATTCTGTCGGATGTGTGTTTTAGTTTTTAATAAATTACTTGCTAAGATGTAAAGAAAGTCATTCCATCATTCATCTGTTGTGAAGTGCAGCATTTTAGGGAAGTCTACCAGCTCAGATTTCTTTATAGTGGTTAATGAAGAATATAGCCATATAATAAAAGAATACATATTATACATTATATAAAATAAAATAACGATCTATTATGCAATAATACACCATACTATAACCATTTTATATCCAGACTGACCAAAGAACCTAATAATGATAATAGTAAAACTGTGACAGGCCTGGGTCTTTGTGGACCATTTTGTCTTCCAGTACTGCATATACATACTATACAATATGTTATTTCAGACCAAATCTCATCTGTCATCAGGCAGTGTTTTCATAATTTAATTTAACATGCTAAAATCAATTAGCAGAACTATAGACTGTCATATAAAACAATTACTCTGATGTGTATACTAGATATGCAATATTATAATTAACAATATACCAATATAATATTTCACAATACAATTAAAGACATATTTTCTCCTGGTCAAATGACTGGGCCAAAACTGGGCCATTAACTGAAGGACTGTGTTCTAATTAACTCAGAAATTTAATTTGGATCTCTGCAGTCTTGGGAGTATTGCCCCTAGAAAATGTTTGGGTCGCTTTTTCTTTAACAGAGATGAAGTTGTACAAGAAAAGGTTGTTAACATTTTTGCCTATGAGGGGCTGTGGATAGAGCAGCGCATTTAGAAAAAATAGCATTTACTGAAGTAAGATGGTAGAAGTAGACCTGCTGTTCCACTTTAATTCCCTGAACGGTGAGTAGTTTCGTGTATTGTCATTGTGCACATATGAAACTCGTGCATGGATAGAGTTTAGCTTATAATTGCTCTTAAGGGGGCATTAACCCCCCCAACCTCCCCCTCCCCCTCCCCCCTCCCCTCCATTTTCGCTGGAACTCATTTATAATGTGATTCTCTAAAGGGATAAACACTCTTCGGCCCCAAGCATAGGCTAATCACTTCAGAATAATGTTTTAGGAAGGAATATGTAACCTTTTTGCCCTATAGGACAAAGTGGATTATTTCTCCAAAGGCCTTCCTAGGATTAAGGACAATTTAATGCATTCATTAATGGCAAGTCAAAAAAGCTCTCGAATTACAAAATACCACAAACCATATGATCAGTTACACTTTACAGTTCCTCTGGTGCTATAATTTAATGGGATAGTTGAGCAAGTATTTTAAGTGGAAAGGAGATCTGATGACATTTGTTGGGACATTTGGGGAAACAACCCCAGGGGCATTTTATCCTCAGGGGCTGTTTAATACTCTGCTTCCCTATAATGGGGTTTATAAGGAGCATTAATCTGGATCTTGAAACAGGCAATTAATCTACAGGTTAGTGGCACAGCAGAGGGACAGACACTTATGTGCATAATTATTGATTTTATTTGGAAAAAAAAAAAATCATAATGATAGTTTACAGGATATGGTTCAAACGAAGGTATAAAACTGCTGACAGTCTTTTGTGGTTGTCATTGAAACACCGCAACGACAGCGTCACAGGCCTCTGCAGAATGAACAGAGGCCTATGGTGTAATACAGTACAGACAATTACAGCTATATTGTCGTGCATCATTCTAAGTGGTCAATGTAAACATGAAAGATTACAATTTGGGTTATGATTGTGGAAATCGGCCTCCTCTCCGTGTGAGTCCTGCGTGTCAACCAGACCGCAGGACCCATGAACAAAAATACCATTAAACAATACATCGTACAACAGAGGAGAATGGCTGTTGTCACAAAGAAAGCAAAACAATAATAAAAAAAAACTCCAATCAGTTACACAAGACATTCCAGGATGTGACGCAAAAGAAGGCAGATGACTGTGTTATAATTCTAGAGCCATTCAGATAAATCTTAGAAAAATAAATATATTATCCCTTTTTTTTTCCATACAGTTCCTTCCTATATTGTGAGATTTGTGCCAGTTTATTTCCCTCCAACACATTACATCTACTCATAGCATTCAGATCCACAAACTGAGTCAGGTCCAACATATGGGTTTTCCAGGAATATATTAAGCCTATTTCTAAGCTGAACAGAGTCTGATTTTTAGTCTAGGACTACAGAGGACTTCAGGGGAGAACTAGACTATAGTGAACAGAGCAGGACCAGGCTATAGTGCAACAAAAACTTCACATCAGTCCAGACTGAAATGGTACACTCAAAAATAAAGGTGCCAATATTATTTTATGATATACCCTCCTTCCTTTAAATGACATGTTCTGTTGAGTTACTGAGTGAAATGAAAACAC
>JBBIGA010000027.1:11642600-11653333 GCA_037576975.1 Alestes dentex | reverse complement strand
ATCTTTAAGTACAAATACATCAGTGTGCGATAGCTTTTGCACAGGCAGAAGATTTTTCCCACCCAAAATGTTCAATTCAGCAATTGTGCTCAAGTGTGTTGTGTAAAGGATATGTGTAAAGGATTTACCAGTTAGAAAATCAACAAGAGGCGTCATATGACCTGGGGCCCTCGAACCTTTGCACACAAATATATCTTGACTTCAGGTTTGTCCAAGAGCTGCATGTTCAAGCCAAGAATTCTTTAGAAACCTTCATTTGTAGGAGTGTAGAGCAGCACTGTCAGTACATGAAATTCACTTTGCATTTTCACACATTAGCACATGCACTGTGGAAAGAGTAGAGCTCTCACTTAAGAGTCCCGCTGGAGAGACTGAAAAAATATGACTGTAATGTTTTCTAGTACATATGTGAATCACACCTTGAGATGAGACCATAAACAAAAGCCGAAATAAAGGGCACTTGAACAGTGAGCTTAACAGTGAGGTGTCGTCACTACACTAGCGATTGTGTTTCAGTCAACAAAATGGTTGTGAGCCACAACCTTCCTTCATGTACAGACCGTGGTAAAGACAACGTGAGAAAGACATGCTTCTGAAAATAGTTTGTGTATCAAACGCATCAGTCAAATATATTCATTATATCACAACTTACAAAATTATAATGCTTTGTCAGCTGCTTCATACACACCATGTCGAAAGTGGTTCTCCATCATGTCCTGAGGAGGAAAACGCTACATGTCAGTGGTTACGAGAAGTGTTTAGAGCTGCGCTTGCGAAATGCTTAAACACACACGTTCACCTTTAATCTCAAACCCTGATTATTGAAATGTGTCAGCAAGACATTGAGGACTGTGTGGAAGAAGAGTGCACGCTCTATGCTTGCACGTAAGAATGGTTATCATACGCTACCCCAACACCTAATTATCTTTGTTGAGTCTAAACACGGGCAATCTCCATTCCCATAACTGTTTGTACAGATAAAGCGAGGGAGTGGTTGAGGTTTTGTGTGCTGCCATTGGAGGAGACCTGGCGATGGCATGTGACTGATATCATCCCCTCCACCACCACCACCACCACCACCACCACCTTCCTTCCAAGCTGTCATGAGCTAGGAATCATACCCAAGGCAACTTATGTGGCTGGAGAGGAATGTTGTGGGCTGGAGAATCAGGCAGCCTCTACATTCTACAAGCTCCTAAATCTGGACCCGAAAGTACAGGCGCTGCGTTGTGCTATGGAACCACAGCTTGCTTTGAAGACCCCCATAAACAGTTTCCCTTTCATTAGCCCCATCATCTCCAGGCTTGTTGCTCAAGTTTAAGGCTCACAGTCCAGTAACTACTATGACTTAATCATCAAAGCATCAGACTGAAGGCAGACGCTCGACTGTCAAACATCTGATTCAGTTTGATCTGATTTATGATACGTAGTTGATCATTTGATATGTGCAAAAAAGTATTTAGAATATTTGCAAAAATAAAAATGCTGAATGTAATCAGTGCTGCTGTACAGCTTATTCATGACTGTAGAGCTGGGAGACTGGGGGGGCTGTTAAATGGTGCTGGATGTTTGCAAACTTGCAAAACTACCATTCAAACTTGTAATTTAGTGATAGGGTAAAAAAAAAACAAAAAAAAACAATGTCCATTCTCCACAATACATCATCGTTGTTTTGCATTGTGAAGTTACAGTGTCATGCTCTGTTGTTACACTTTTAGATATAAATGTTTATAATCAGTGTATTCAGTGTATATTACAATATTCAAGTGTGCATCCTTTATTAGTCTGTTACATCCCAAGTATGTAACACCTCAGAATATATATTCAAATCGATATATATATATGTATCTATGTCGATGTGTGTGTGTGTGTGTGTGTGTGTGTGTACAGATATGTGTGTATGAGTAAATAACTGATAACTGATTGAAAGACACAATACATTCAATCATTTCCTATGTAATATGTAAGTAACTGTGTGAATTACAGTCGCTGGCTCCTTGTACTTTGAGGGGTTAAAGCAGGAATACACAATGGCAAAATGACTTGCGCAAACACGTCCAGCCTTTTTGACCTGTATCTAATGAGCCAGTTTGTGCTGGAGTGATGGAAGTGGGCATTACTTGCCAGCACCCGGCCCCACCCCCCCTTTTTACAAATAGCAAAGCGTAAGAAAACATAATGATGGACTACGGCAGTGTAAGAGAGCGTAAGGCGGAGAGGAGGCAGTAAATGAGGAAGGCATGGCCTGTCCGGGCTCTGAGTGATTACAGCCTCTAACAGTGACAGCGCAGGATCCATTAGCAGCTCAGTGGAAAGGCCCGTCCAGTCCTGCTGACACGCACCGCAGGGCCGGTCAAAATGGCCCAGGCTCATTAGCACCTCGGCCAGCTCCAGGTGGGGCCGTCTGGCCCCCGTAATTGATAATTAGGGCCAATAGCACAGCGGTGGATGCAAGCTGACCGGCAGGGGGTCCGCACAGGCCCCACGCTGCCACTCAAAGAGAGGGAACAGGCAGACAGACAGACAGCCAGAGAGGGAGAGACGGAGAGAGAAAGCGTGCATGCTCAACAAACAGAGAGAGGATATACAGTGTGCAAATGTGAGCGCAGCCAAGAAATACACTGTAATCATAAAGGCAACTGACAGATGTAGGCAGACACACACACACACACACACACACACACACACACACACATACACACAGCAGCGCTTTCACTACATTTCAGATGTTTTGATAGATCGGGGCATGCGCACGCACGCACACACTCAGGTATTTACAGTATGTTTCAGATGCACTCACATAGTATACACCCTAAAAATGTTTTTTTTTTCCCCCAAAGGTCCTTACTTACAGAACTACTGCAACTCAAATATTTTAAAGCATAAATAGGTATTTGCCAAGTTAAATGATAGAAAACCTTTCAATACAGAAAAAAAAATTATCTATATACCATCAACAAGGGTTCCTTTATTTTTGGTACTGTATAGAGCCCTTTTTGCTAAGAGTGCCCATATAAGGAACAGCAACATTTCTGAAGTCTGCATGACATATAGGATCTATATACACTCATACTCACAGTTTGGGTGCCTCTGATACAATTGCATTTACTAAGTGAAAATAATCTCTGTGGAAAACACACTTTGCAAATAAAGAATTTAACAATAACTTTTTATTTGCTGAATGTAACACATTTAGGGTAAATGTGGTGCGGTGTGTGTGTGTGTGAAAGGTTGTGGCACATTTTATATGTTATTTTCCCCAATATGTTACAGTCAGTAAATAAAGTAAAACTGTGCTGTAGAAACTGCAGGGAAATGGCAAATTTAAAAGTGGACCCTGAAGAGAACGCATTAACTTATTTTTAGTTGAATCAACAAGAGGTGATCCTAGGTTCAAACCTTTGCATATGATTGTAAATTCAATTTAAGAAATTTTTATTTTGAAGATTAAACTCTAAAACAAAGGTGCCAAAAGGGATCTTTGGAGCAAAGCCACAGAAGAACCACTTTTCGTTTCCCAAACAAATAAGATGCTTTCTCACTCTCTGTCTCTCTTACTCTTTGTCTCTCTCTCTCGCTCGCTCTCTCACTCTCTGTCTCTCTCTTACTCTTTGTCTCTCTCTCTCTCTCGCTCTCACTCTCTGTCTCTCTCTCACTCTCTGTCTCTCTCTTACTCTTTGTCTCTCTCTCGCTCTCTCTCTCTCTCTCACTCTCTCTCTCACTCTCTGTCTCACTCTCTGTCTCACTCTTACTCTTTGTCTCTCGCTCTCTCGCTCTGTCTCTCTTTCTCTCTGTCTGTCTGTCTCTCTGTCTGTCTGTCTCTCTGTCTGTCTGTCTCTCTGTCTGTCTGTCTCTCTGTCTCTCTGTCTGTCTGTCTCTCTGTCTCGCTGTCTGTCTCTCTGTCTGTCTGTCTCTCTGTCTCTCTGTCTCTCTGTCTGTCTCTCTGTCTCTCTGTCTGTCTGCCTCTCTGTCTGCCTCTCTGTCTGCCTCTCTCGCGCAGCAAGGCACATATAATTGCTCATCTCTACAAAATAAAACAATTATCTCTCGTCCTTCCTGGAGCAGATAAAAGGAGTAATGTCCTCATGAGAAACAGTGATGGTAGATTTGAAGAGGTTTGTTATCCTTTTATATTGTTACATTCTTTTCATCGGGTAATTATGCGCTCTGCGGAAAGCTACCCTCTCTGATGCAGGAAATCGATCAGATGCTTGAAGCAAGAGCTTTGATTCTCGTCATGTATGGGCAGCAGTGGGCCTGAGGACACGCTCACAGTCAGAGCCGATACAGTTCAGCTACATGTTCAAAAATAAAAAGGGCCAGAAGTGTTCTTGAGAGCGATGCCCTAGAACAGTGGTTCTCAAACATGGTCCTGGAGTACCCCCTGCACAGGTTTGTGTTTACACACCCACCACAGCTCAAGAACAGCTGGGTCATTAACTGATGAGTTGGATCAGGTGTGCTGGGAGCAGGGAAAACACTAAAATGTGCAGAGCAAGGGGAATACTTCAAGACCGGTTTGGGAATCTCTGCCCATTGGGAACTTGTGATGGTTCTTTAAAGAACTGCCTTTATAAACAGTGCTTCTGAGTACAATGCTTCTTTTTTTTTTTAAATGTTAAGAGTCTCTACATCAGCTGAAGGTTCCACACCAATTAATGTTTCTTTTTTTCCCCCTAGAAGTCAAACCAAGGACCATTTAGGAAGCTTCGTTTTTAAATGTACTCTCTTAGTGGAAAGGTCCTTATAATGGAAAACCAAAATTTCTTGTTTTTTAGTAGTTTGTACACATCAAATATTATACATTTCAAATAATATTGTTCATTCCCTACTCCACACAATCCAAAGAGAAAAACTAAACTGCAAAAAACAGGGATAAAGGAGGTTGGAAAATGGTCGTGCGAAAATGAAAGTCTTTGAAAAATAAACACTGATAAACAATGATAAATGGACCTTAGAGGGAAAAAAAAAATTAAATACAAGATAAATGCAAGATAAGGCACGTTAAAAATAAGGGCAACTAAAAGGTTAGTTGGACAGATGCCATGGAGGAATCGAGTTTGATTTCCTAAACAACTTTTAAATGGACCCAAAACACAGTTATTATGGAAGTCAATTGTCTGTGTTTTGAGTCAACGTTTTTTTTTTTGTTCTTTAAGCACCTAAATTATTGTCTGTGGTGATCAACTGTTTTCTGCAGACGCAGGCTGAAAAACACTGCAGTAATTCTTTATAGCCGTGGTTCTCAAAGCGGGATGCGAGGACCTGGAGTCCATGACATAAAGTCCTCAATAATATATTTTTTCAATGACATGATGGATAGGGACCTCATACCATATTTGCACAACATTATACCCAGACCTTTTTTTCCCCCCTCAGCCAGCAATCTATGAATTTTGACAGGGACCAAAATATTACACGCATCTAGAGTTTGATTGGTGGGCACAGACATAAAACCCCAGCAATGCCTCATTAAAGCCATTAAACCATTTTTACCCTTTAAAATCAAAGGCTGCAGTTGGTCAGTGTACTTTAACTATGGACAATATTCATGATATGCTCACACAAGCACACTATCATATAGTTTATCAAACTACTGTTTTAAAGAACAGTCCATTGAAAGGTTCTTTAGGGAAATTGTATGACAACGCTCCACGAACAGTTCCTCATAGAACTGTACAGAGATAAAAGAAGAGAGACGTTTGGTGGGTACCTCAGTTCGGTCCCTATCTAGATGACATCTCACCAGCCAGCAGATGTGTGGGCTTGGCAGTTTACTATGAACTTGAGCAACTCCGGTTTTTAAAGTGGGCAGATGTGTGTTTGAGGGTGTGTGGCTCTGTGTGAACTTCACAAAAGGTTTTCTAAATTTCACTGCCAACAATGCATGTAATAGAAAGTACAGAAGCACTGTCAGGTTTGACAACAAATGCAGATCACACAGCAAGACCACACCCTTGTTCTGGGCTGCTACCAGTCAAACAGTGCAGTTAACCTGTGCATTTTAAATGCATATTTGACGACTTTTCCAATGTACGTGACGGACCAGCTGGCAAAGTTGCAAATCTAGCTTGACTTGATTGTTCCGGTTAAACATCAAACCTGCTGTCGTGACTAGAAAAAGTAAGGCATTGGAGGGTAAGAGGATGCATAATAAGAAAAAATGTGTCCTGTCAGTTAGAAGATAAACATAACATATTAAACTGCTGATAAGAAGCATTACGCAGCTAAACAAGTCAGAGTAGCTATCAGAGAAAAATTGTAACCCCCCCAACATTCATAAAGCTACATGACAACGGCATAAGCTTTAACTGACAACCAACAAAAACCTACAAGACCTTTTATGAAGACTCAGTTGTCTTAACACACACAAATGAACATGAGCAGCCTTTATGACACCTGAGGCTGAAATAAGCCTTTATAAATGTCTATGAAGTTTTATGTCAGCCCTGAAAGGTTTATGTCAGTCATGTTGTCTTATGAATGCTTCCCTTCAGTAAAGTATGGCCCTTTTTTGCATTTTTACACCATGTGAAATGAAATTTCCACATGCACAAAATACACTTTTCCAAAAGGAAGTGAGCTGAAAGACAAAACTGTGCTGATGTAAAGTACTTCATTCATATGGAAACGTAATATATAGTGGAAACTAGTAAATATAATGTATGACTTTTATCAGTCTGTAATTTCTCATGTTTGCAGATATTTTTCTCTTATAATGTTTGTTTCAGAGGCAGCTTTGTTACAACAGTGGCCATACATGCCCTCATTACTCATCTTCCAATTATGTCAACATCCCTCAGCCCTCTTCTGAGCGCTCGCCCGTGCCCCATCTCTAGCTGGATATTTGAGAAAGCCGGACGAATGCCTAATGGTTAAGGAAAGGGTCTGTAATGCATGTCGCTTACAGAGGCCGCATGTGGGGAGTCCCGCAGACTAATGTTACCTTTTAGCGGCAATTTGCGAATAGCTGCTCTCTCGGCTGCTCTCAAACAGGCTCTGGGGAACCTTTAAGACACAGGCCATCTTCAGCCCACTCTGTACAGCCCCGCTCTCCGTCTCTCCCGCTCTCTACCTCTCTCTCAGGCCAAAGCTTTCCAAACACTATCCAGCGCCTCCCGTTCATCTAACGGCTGGCCCCCAGATTAACTAATTATAGGCAAACTCCCACTTGGGTTTGGACTGGAGCTCTTTTCTCCCCTGCGGTGCTGAAAGGCATTATGAGAAGGATTAAGACCTTCTGCCACAATCATGATTTCAACACATGAGGCAAGTATAAAGCACAAATGGCAGGAACTGACAGTGCCACAGTACATCATAATATCACAGCCTCTTTCCTCGCATTTCTCTTTTATAGGTATCTACAAATAATGATTACTGTTCGACTGGTAGGTAATAGAGAACAATAAGGCATGCAAAAGTGTGGGCAAAAAGAAGTATTGCTCCATCTTGTCTACTATGATGTATACTATTATTTAATTAAAAACAAAAAAAAACTTTCTAATATCTATTGCTTTTGTACTAGCAATCAGCTAACATTGTAATTCATTTGTGTTTGCAACCTACTGTCTCAGTTCCTCAGTTTTTTTTTAATATATGATAAGATCTGGCATTAGGAATAATTAAGCACTTTTGCCCCAGTGATGACTGATTGGTTCAATGCACCAAGTGGTTCTTCCCATTGTTTCACTGACAGTTTGATTGAGCAAATTTTAGCCCACTACTGATGGCAGAATTCTTCATATTCAGCAGTATAATAGCAGGTTGCTGTCTTTCTCACGCACAAAACACACATATGAACGCTTACACACATGCATACTGTCGGAAAGTTACAAAAAAAGAAGGAAAATAGTATTAAAGTGTATCAATATATTGGATCTGTGAAAAATAAAGACAGAAGAAGACCATAATCCTTGTTTGTATGCGAGGACTGTACCTCTGTATTATTGATGGCATTTTGTAATCCAATCCTCCATATGGGTTGCCACTCCCTTTCAGAATCCTGCCATTTAATAGATGGAAATTGGCCACAGCCCTGATCGCCTGATCCCTTCCACTTCATTCAGAAGAGATAAAGAAAGGCTTTGCCTCAAATGCTGATATGACTAAAGTGTCATTCTTACATATGAGTATTTTTTTGGATTAGGCAGTGTTCCATATTTTATAAGACAGCAACTATCTCCCAGTCCGCTAACAACCATGCTGAGAACTGAATCCCCCAGCATTCATCCATGTACCTGGCTTATGGTACCTCTGGAGCCAAGCCTCATGGGTAGTGTAGTCACTGGGCCTGGCCGCAGTCAGGATGGCTTGCGGAAGTTGAAGATGTCCCGTGCCTTGGAGCTGCGTTTGCTCTCGTTGGGCTGGCTCGGGGAAAGTGGGGGTTGAGGGGTGGCTGTGCCTCCATAGGGGCAGCTCTGAGAGTCGGGGTGCTCTCCGGAACATTCCACGGCAGGGATGTAGCGGCTGTCCCACATGCCTGGCCCACACAGCTTACACAGGTCATGCAGACTGCAAGGGATCCTGGGAAGCAGCCGGAATTGATAGAGGAGACTTCGCGCCTACATAAAAAAAACGATGAAAGGAGGGCATTGCACTTACAGGGGAGCTACAGTGAACAGCCTAAAACATATCATATGTAGAAAAATGAATAATAAAAACAATCCACACTTTAAATTAAAAAGACAAAGATAGATGATGTTTACTCATGTTATTAGATGATGTTTACTCATGTTCGCTTAGTGACAGCATTTTTAAACAGGACAGATGTGATAACTGGAGCAAGATATTAAGCGTTAGCCAGCTTTTACTGTATATGTATATTCTACACTACTGTTCAAAAGTGAGGGATCACTGGTTTTATTAAAAGAAAACCGCTTGCACCAGATATCTGCTGCAGATATGTGTATAAAATGACTTCACACGTTCACAGCTCATTTGAACTTCATACGTTCATAGCTCATTTGAAGGAACTGTAACAAAATAAGAGCTGTAGTTGATTCTATAATAATTGAGACTACTACGCAGCATTAAGAATGAAATGACACTTTATATACAGAATATATACATAGAATACTTTAACATAATAAACGTCTACTGCTTCAAATATATAAGTCAATTTCTACAGAAAATACTATTGATAATTCTAGTATATTTCATATTTTTTTTAGCATTTCATAACTTTCTCATTTTTTTTCCCTAAAACCTTGAATAAAACATCTGCAAAATACCTCCTGGATGAATATGAATGAACTGATAGCAATTCATTCATGTTATATAAAGTTATTATTGGTTGGAATGACAAACTGTCAATATGAGAAGTGATTTTGAATGGTAGTGCAAATATTTAAAAGTGAGCATTGTATATACTAAAATATTCAAACTAAAAGATAAATCTGCTTTTGCAAAATGTGGAACATCATATAGGTATTCACCTTAACAAAAAAAAATAAATAAAATCCCGATCCCGAAAACTGTTCCGATCTGATTAGAGCCCTTTTAGCCTCTAGATTAACAGCAGAATGTGTAATTGCTTTCATTACTTACTGCTAATGATTTACAATTTGCATTGTAAAGTATAGATGGTCAATAGTCCTTGTAGGTCATCTATGATCTATGCACCTTGAAATGGCTCTTCTCACATTATGGTGAATTATTTCTCACTTGTAGCCCATTTCAACCAAAACCACATTTGTATTTCTGAACAGAACAGGAAATATTTTATCATGAATATGGGAATTTATGAAGAGTTATTGTTCTATGGTTTCACAGATATTTTTGGCATTTCTTAATATCAAAGTAAACAGAAGAAAGTTCGATGCGCTTGCACCAGTCAATTCAGATGGTACATTGAATATGAATGTAACTCGGTATGTAATTATGTAATTGCACAACTGCAATGACAATGACATGTTTACATACTGGTGTTTTTGAACAAGTAATAGAAAACACATTTTTACCTCTACATTTATGTCAGACACTCATTTTTAATCAGATATCCGCATCTGTGCTCAGCCTTCACCTAACATGATTAAAGATTAAATGCTTTGTTTAAAACTGAAAAGTTAGGAGTTCTCAAGTGTATCCTAGAATTCTGCTGGGGTATAAAAAGTAATATAAGACAAAATTACTAATATACTAAATTGGGAAACAAATATAAAAGATTACAAACAAAGTATTCAAATGATTTGGCTCCTAGTAAATTACTGTAGCAAAATGACGGATAGTGCTAGACCTATCTCTGACAACCTATTTTGTCAGTTGAACAAGGGGGCCACACACAAAACTGTGAGTGTATGTGTGAAAGTGTATGTGTCTATGTGAGAATGTGTGTGTGTGTGAGTGTGAGAAAGTGTGTGTGTGTGTGTGAGTGAGTGAGTGTGAGAAAGTGTGTGTGTGTGTGTGTGAGGAAGTGTGTGTGTGAGTGTGAGAAAGTGTGTGTGTGAGTGTGAGAAAGTGTGTGTGTGTGTGTGTGTGTGTGTGTGTATGCATATGTGTGTGTTAACAGTACCTTCCTCAGCACCAGTTCTCCATTCATGTGCATGGAGAGGTTGCTAAAATGCAGCAGCATTTGATCCGTTGCGAGCTGCTGCTCCGTGACATCATCACCATACAGCATAATGATGGCCACACACAGAAAGAGGTGGAAGTAGTCCGTCTATCTCACACACACACACACACACACACACACACACACACACACACACACACACACACACACACACACACACACA
>JBBIGA010000027.1:11622615-11638373 GCA_037576975.1 Alestes dentex | reverse complement strand
AGAGAGAGAGAGAGAGAGAGAGGAGGTGAAGAGAGAAACAGAGAGAGAGTGAACGAGGCAGAGAAAGAGAGAGCAGGTGTAGAGAGAGAGAGAAAAAGAAAGATGGGGGCAGAAAGAGAGAGAGAACATTTTTTTAATCAAGCCAGCATGAATTAGAACACATACAGCAGTCCCATTCTATACTGGAGTTACTGGGGGGGGTCTTTTCTCTGGATGTGATGTGATGTGAACAGCGGGAGGGCAAACTGAAACATATTCTTGTTTGTTTCTTGCATGCTGACATCATTCAGAAGACAGAGCCCTTCGGAATGGAGTGACCTCTAAAACATCTTCTGACTTATTACACGATCAGCTGTTCTTAAGGAACATAATTATAGCAGCTTTAACAGCTGTTATAGCAACACGCTAGGAGGCCAGATGGAGTGGATATTTATTTGTATTGTAATGTGGTGTCAGATGCAGGTTTATAAACATTACACGACCAGGTATACTCAAACAAATGATTTCTTCTAGAAATATTTCTGAAAACCTCATGGCAGACACTACAAGATTCTAAATACAATATTAAATAAACAGAATATAGGCTATTAAACACAGTGGAACATCAGTCAGTGACTAAAAAGTCCTGTTAGAGAAGGAAATGTTTGAGGTTGTTCTTATAGAGAGCAGTGGAGTGCAGACCACTACACCGGGTTACTGGTACATTATGCTTGCACTGCGTACCTTCACTGACACATGGGATCACTTAAAACGGTTTCGTTCAGCGTCATTCAGTAATTTATTAAAGTCAGGGACACAGGGACGGATAAAGCACTCTTGGAATCATGCCTTTCTCCACGGTTGAGTTTTAGGATGGTTTCGAGTCAAAGGCCTAAACACTCTTTCACCAAGCAGGTGGGATTTAATTAACACTGTTTGTTTTGCATGAAGCAACACCAGACCTGACGCAACTTCACACAACTGTTTCAGAGCCTGTGTTTGTGCAAACTATTCCCCCGGCAGCCCCCCCCCCAATCCTTCCCTCACGCACTCTCTCTCACCCGCCTCCCTCCCTCTCTCTGAGGACTTTGGCTGCACTGCTGAAAAACACTGATCACAATTAAACACGTCGGTGTTACTGTAGACCATTTTAACCAACACAGCACATTCAAACATGCACCGTATCCGCAGTAGGGCAAAACGGTATTGATAATATACATTATAAAAGCACAATAGTGCCTTTATTGACTGGAATGAACAGCCGTGACACGACAGCAGCTCCAGAAACGGACAGAATGGAGAACGCTGACTTGAGCTAAATTCCAGCAATAGAACATCTCCGACGTCTACGTTCACCCTAAGCTCAGGACGTGCCATATATTTCACACAGTGTTCCATTCCAGACACGCCAAATCATAGCTGCAGGTACACGGTTTCAGGATTTTAGCCAGGTGCAGTGATTCACCAAGATTTAAGGTCCAACCGTGAACAATGCCAAAGGCAGGATTACTGGTCTAAGGAAAACAAACAGGCAACGCTTGAGTTGGAGGGTCCACTGCAGGCGCTTTGTAGATCCTTTCGTGCACTAAATATATGCTCATTTAACTCTCTAATGCTCCAGAACTTTTATACCTCATTTGTATGCTGAAACTGTCTTTTCGAGCGCAAAAGTTTTAACGCCCCCCTCCCCAACCCCCCTCCAGGCAAATTACATGTTTTATTGATTTTTGAAGTACACATCCTCTGCAGAACACACCGTTCTACACATTCTAATGCATAATTACTGTTCATTTCCTGAGTGTAACATATTGGGGAAAATAAAACTTACTACGGCCTGATATGAGCATAAATTAATATGGCATGTGCAAAAGCTATGACATGTCTCTTACTTTATTTTCCCATATTTTAAATTCAAATAAACAGATTGTGCACTAACTTGCCAATGTTAAGTTTGCTGCCAGCAAAAGATGTGTTATCCTTAGAAAACCATGAAAGACTGCAGGGTCTTTTGCACACCACCGTAAGTGAAGTTTGTGTTCAGGGAAACAGTGGTGGGCAATATCAAAATATTTTTCCACACATGGCAGTAAAACTGTTTTGTTAACCAGACATAAAAAGTAATACATTTAAAAATATTTTTCATCTGCAGCGTAAAATCATCTGTTCCTGGAAGCACAAAACAGAATTCAACAGAACCACTTTCTATCTGGAATATCTACCAAATATATTTCCAAAACTATCACGGAAACCGAAAAGCAATATCACTGTGTGCCAACATCATAGACAAAACATCGACCAGAAATCATACAAATCATAACCAATGGACATGACAGACGCAGACTCAAGCCCTTTAACTTTCAAAACCTTCAACTTTAAGTGTAACCGTCACTCTGGATGGGTTTTTTTACAGGATGGGTGTATGTGATGCAGAATTTGGGAAATATGTGACCAACTACGATCATAGACAACTAACAGCTGATGATGTTGATAGGGCTGGACCCACATGCTGTAAATGGAAATATCATTTTAACAATAATTATTTAGGTTATTAAATTGTTACATAAAATTTGGTCCTTTTTTAAAAAAAAAATGATGTTTTGTGTTTTTTTAAGCGTTCTGTGATCTGAACCACAATCTGAAACTCCTTTACAGACACAGCAGTGAGCTGCTGGTGTGAGGTGCTCACACAGGAGTGCTGGCACAAATTGGATTTTAGAAAAAACACCATCACAAACAGTAGTTTTCATGTTTATTCATAGTTTAACGTGTATTCGTCTTGAGAGCTTTTCCTCATTAAGTCAACTTTTTGGATTTATCTGGGATTTGGATTTATGAAACCTCCACATCAAACCTTTTTTTTTTAAAGTGGGAAGCAGAAACAGACACATCAAGTATCAACAGTGACGGCAGCCGCGCACGCTAGTGTCTGAAGGACTTCTAGGCTCTGCCGCAGTTTGAAATCCCCCAAAGATTAAAAGAGAAACCAAGAGATCGCTGCAAAACTCGCACACTTTGTTTCCACCCTACAATAGGAAACCATTCTAGGAATACAGAATACAGCCATGGAAAAAAAATAAGAGACCACGTTTTCCCTTTTTTTCTGTTCACTGTTTGTACAATTTGGGGCAATGTGTGTGTGTGTGTGTGTGTGTGTGTGTAAAATGCACAAGTTGCTGTTCTTTTACGAACTACAGTAAACCCGAGTTCAGTCTCTCGAGGATTTTTTCCTGGGAATCGAACGAATAATTGTTCATGGAAACAATTACCTACGTGGAAACTGCAGATATCCTTTGCTTTTTATTTATTTATTTTTTGCTTTTTGTGACGTCCAGGCCTCACCCGCCACGCCCCCTCGTCCTCGTGCTGGTTGTTTGTGTTTGGGCGCGGCGGTTAGCAAGGTAATCAGATGCTCCTGGACGGAATGAGCCTCCGCTGCTCACTGCCGCGCCCAAACATTAACAACCAGCATGAGGACGAGGTGGTGTGGCAAATGAGGCCTGTACGTCACAGTCAGCTGTAGTAGCCAATAGTAGGTTTGAAAAGTAGCCAATCCAAGAACATGATTTATTTCTCCTTGCTGCTGATTGGCTGCTACCCTGTGACGGTGCAGTCCAGAATTTCCCCCGTGGAGCGCCTCGAGTGTTTTTAGTTTAGTTCTTTAAAGCCCGGTATTTTTGTTACTGTAAATTAAATTAAATTATTACTGCTTATAACTGCTTATAACAAAGAAACCGCACAGGCATGAATTACAATACAGTCTATGCAGAGGTATTTTACATTCTAGCACTGCGGGAGTTCAGTGTAAACTGTACAGTACAGATACGGGTTTACCTTTACATTTTCT
Organism: Alestes dentex; assembly: GCA_037576975.1. NCBI lineage: Eukaryota > Metazoa > Chordata > Actinopteri > Characiformes > Alestidae > Alestes > Alestes dentex. The sequence goes on along the minus strand of JBBIGA010000027.1, from coordinate 11,634,550 downwards.
TTAAGGTTAAAGTACTAAGCTGCGTTTAAAATGAAATTAAAGTGTTTTGGGAGCATCTCTGGGGGCATATTTAGGATTTACACTTTAAAAAACACATTTTCTTTACCACATCACATATTTGCAGTTTTTCACTATACACGGGTGCTCTTGGAGTGTAACGCCCCCCGATAAGCGCGGGTTTACTGTATTGCAGTGTGTGTGTGTAAAAAATAAGAAATGCCTCCATATGTGTTGTGAGTGCAGTAGTGTTTGAATAGCAGCTTTTCTATGTGCTGTATTCCAGCGGCTTCACTCCTGATTCAGTTTCCTGATGGGATGAAACAGAGCTCACACATGCTCACACTATGCTCTTAACATCACTATTTTAATGGTTGCAATTGTAAAATAATGTAAGACTGTTGTGTAGTTTACACGGACATACTCCCACAAATTACAAAAGCAATACACAGAAAAAAAATGATGCAGTCTCTCATTTTTTTCCCTTGGTTGTATATACAGTAAACCCATGCTAATTCGCGGTTCAGAGTTCGTGGCTTCAATCATTCGCAGATTTTTTTTAGAACCGAACTAATAATTGTTTACGGAAACCCCTGCAAATTCGCAGAAACCACAGATATCCTCCGCATTTTTTTTTTTGCTTTTTTGTGGCAAAATATAATTTTTCATGCATTTTAGTGCTATTCAGAAAAAGCAAAAATCCATATAAAATATAACTCTATAAATTTCACAAAGAAAGCACGTCTTGGGATGGTGAAATATCCCCATATTTGGGCGGGAGGTTTGAGAGTAGCCAATCTGAGATCGTTACTTATTTCTCTTTGCTGCTGATTGGCTGCTGCCCTGTGACGCATCTCTGGCAGACACAGTCCAGAATTTCCACATCAGAACAGTTTCCTGAGTGTTCTCGTGTTTTTTGTTTTGTTCTTCTTAAAGCCCTGTATTTATAACTGTAAATTAAATTAAATTTATTACCGTATTTACTGCCGAGTTAAAACTGAATTTAAAGTGTTTTGGGAGCATATCTGGAGGCATGTTTAGGGTTCACACCATAAAAATAGGCATTTTTTGGCATTTTTTTTAACCTCATCACAAATTTGTGGCTTTTCGCAATTCGTGGGTGCTTCTGGAACCTAACCCCTGTGAATATCGGTGGTTTACTGTATACACAATATAATAGTTTCAAATAATGAAAAAATGACATTTATACGCTTGTCCCAATTTACTGATTTTCCAAAATCACCCCAACCTTAATGGTGAATATAAAGAAATACTTTATACCTGTCGCTGCATTTATAATCTGCTCTGTAATCAGTCTACAGCATCTTGTTTCTCTCTCCTCCTGCTGATGTTCTCTAAGAGTAGACAGGATGGAGAAGTTCTACCACCTAAACCGAATAAATGGTTCAGAGAATCTTTCAAAAATGATAGAATTATTAAGCATCTATAATAAGCATCCATTATTACACAATTCAGGAAATGTTTAATACGCAAACTAGAAGACTAAACACCATGAATCCCAGTCAGCTAGAAAAATTATGCCAGCAGGTGATGTATATCCGGACGGGACCAAAATGATCAGGCCACTGCTGACTTCAGTTAAAAACAGGCCGTAATTGGGCGTGTAATTTTCCCAGGGGAGGAGGGAGAAAAACACTCACATGGCTGATCCAGCGGAAATAACATCACAAAGTGGCATCTGTAAAAGAGCAAATAACCCCAGGAAATTTGGTCCTGTCCAAACAGGACTTTAGTCTTAAACAGTCCAGGAAAGTGACCCTTTAAGTTCTTCGACTGTCGCTGTTGCTTCTGTAAGAAAGCGCAGCTGTGCCTAAAAATCAGCAGGAGGACCGCACACCACCAGTCAGAATTCTTCTGTATTGACAGTTTGATAACATTACAGGCTGATCAATAGGAACACAGTAACACTGCACAGTCAGGGGTCACAGACAAATTATGCAAAAAGAGAAGAAAAAAAAAAAAAATCAAGTGCATAACTAACTGTAGCAACTATGAGTTAAAAATGCATTGTAAGTTCTATTGTAAATAAAGCTACAAATAAAATAGCCAAGACTCACCAAAGACTAAGCTCCATAAACCCATCATAAACCCCCACACACAGCCTTTGTAATGTTGGTTGTATCGATGGGCAGACAATGCCTTAATCAGCTATGACACGCTCATTTCCTCAGGGACACATTAATTCACACCGTGTGCGTATCTGCACACATGTTTATTGATTGGTAGTGGCTCGCTTCACGCCGTCTCTGCTCGGAGGTCCGCTGAGATTCGCAGCGGGAGTTGAGGCGGCCTGTGATTCTGTAATGCGCGTCTTTAACACACGCACAGTAATGACTGATCAAAGTGCCGTCAAATGGCTGCGAGGCTGACAACGAATGCACTTGCCACCATCGCCATTTTTACACCCTAATAATAGAATAATAGAATCAGGCAGCTCGCACAAACAGGAGTCAGAATCTGTTAATATTAGAGAAGCACGGATTCGTTGTGGACTGATTCTAAAAGTAACATGCTGCTGTGGTTGATACCGATATTAATAAATGATACTAGAACCCACATATGAACTGGAGTGTGCCTGACACAAGTTAAAGATGAATCACGGATTGAAGAAGCCATATCTTATGACAGTTTTTTCCTTGAGGTCCACTGATAAAGTTTGTGTGGGTTTATCGTACAAACATATTTCAGAATATATTTTTCAATTCAAATGGTGGATATGTAAACAAAGATTTTCAGAGTGCTTTTAACATGAAACGCTTTGAAATGCCTTCGAAGAGAAACAGTGGTGATAGTAGCAAGATGTCTAAAGCTTTTAATGCTACCAGAACAGAAGTTATTACATGAAGTGGTTATGAACATGCTGCTTGATACCATCGTTTTAAGAGACGTCGTTTTAAGGAGGTTCCGGTTTAAAGCTTATTTTTACATTCTTCTCCATGGCGGAGAGGTACATGTGGGTCATCCTACGAAGGCAAAAAAAAATCCCCAATGTTTCACCATCGAAAGCCTTACACAACAGTCTGAGGACAGATGTGGAATCATTTCTCGCAACAGCAAACAAAAGCAAAACAAAATTTGATTCCTGCCATTACTACTGTAAAGAAATCCAAAACAGTAAGTGTCCCTGCAGAGCACAATTTCTCATCAAACCACTACGGCACAACTTTCTAAAAAAATTGAATCAAATCATTTCTCTAACGGCAGTGTGGGTACGTGCCTCCTCTTCGCTTAGGTACACCATTCTTTCAGCATTTCAGTTTAATCAGTAGTTACTACAGGCAATAACAAAACCATTCATAATGTTATTTATATTTTTCGCGTACAGCTCACTAAAAACCACGGTCCAGTTTTGAAGGAAAGTGTGTTAGCTTTCAATACTTTAAGTAAAAGTGGAGATATATGATGATTCAATGCTGAGTCACAGCTGTCAGACTAAAGGCAAATGTAACAAATCAAGCAACTAGTAGTTAACTGTCATTATGTAATTATTAATAGTGACAACAAGAGGAGCTATAGTCTCCTAAGGGTAAATCACGCTCGACATAAGTGTGTGTGTGAAAGGCAGTACACAGCTTTTGAAATGTCGAGCCTTTTTTGCTTTCAGTTTCTGACAGGTGAACATGCAAATTAAAATACTTTTCGTCTTTGCCAGTTTCACATTTCGCAGTTTGACTGACAGCTTTATAGAGCAGACCATATTTGGAAAGGGTTCAGACACTGCACCTGAGGTTGTTTTCTTTGGAGGAAGCAGTAGGAGATAAAATCATTCAGTACTTTGGGAGTTTTCGCCCTACAGAGGGCACCTGTTAAGTCTGTAAGGTGTAAGCCCAGCTCTAGTCCTGGAGGGCCAGTTTAGTGATTCCCCACTCAGACACACCTGGTTGAACTTACCTGTTAATTGCCAGGTTTAGTGAGTGTATTCGAGGACACGGCCCTCCAGGACCAGAGCTGAGCACCCCTGCTTTAAGCATCAGCGGATCCCAAGCCAGGGCTACGGGACACAGCCGGTGTCTCACCTCCTCTGCTGGACCTCCTGGTACTCGCTGCGTTTCTGCAGCCTCAAGGCCTCGCGCTCTTCAGAAGTGGAGTCATAGCTGTAGTAGTGCAGCAGGAAGGGCCAGACCTCGCCCCGGATCGATGGGTCAATGCCTCCGAAAAAAATGGCCTGAGAAAACAAAGAGTTCTGTCAATCTCAGAGCAGCGTGTCTAAGGAGATCAAACGCCAGAGATCTGATAATGCCTGATATTTGTTGAAAGTAACAAATATCACAGATTTAACCCCAAAAATATATCGATACACATTACAGTGCCAAAATCTCAATATAAAAAAATGACATAAGTCATTTACCTAAGCAGTAAGAAATGATTCCTTCAGAATTTGGAGTTAACTACTTAACTACTTCCAAACCTCTTATTGACGAAGCCCGGTAGTTACTGTCAAATATATATTACCAGTCGACAGTTCTTACACACCACAGGTGTTTGACCATGTCTCCATTTATTTCATAAACTGCAAAGTTTTATACTTGTTAAGAATTGGGAAGTCGTTAAGTGAACAATTCTAAATGAAAATATGTCAAATAAAACTTTATAACATGGTAAGAATATGTAACAGTGCATGTCTGATGTGCTATTAACGAATTGTGTGGTGATGCAGTCAAATTCTTGCTGTCCTTTAATTTTAAATGCACTAGACAACTGTTTTATCCCATTGTCACTAAATGGCCTGTTAATTATCTGTTGTCTGAGGATAAACATTGTAGTTATATTAGATGGCTTTTTACAGGCCAGCAGTGATGAATAAAATCTAATTCTCAATGTAATTCTCAATTCTCATCTCAAATGGTGAATATATTATAAATGTATATGTAAGGAAAAGAATATAGAGTGTGTTTTTAGTAAATATGAAGTGAGTAACATGCAAATGTACAGAATATTACAACAACAAAAAAAGAAACACATCAGGAGTGCCTACAATTTTGCATACAACTGTGTGCAAGACAGCCCCCACAATATGTGTGACTCTGCTACTGAAACATATTTACCCTGCTAAAGGAAGAGGAAAACCAATAGGTCACATGATAAACAGGAAACTGCAAAGTGAAAAATAAGTTCCTGCTGGGCAAACAGATTTTAGCAGCAGGGTTGCACACATATTATGGCGTATAATTGAGTGCATAATTACTGTCTCTCAATGATCATTAAAGAACACAAAACCCGCACAAAATATGACACATAAGCTTTTAAATGAAAAACACCAATTAATTCTATATAAAATGTAAGAATCTGCACATAATGCTGCAGCCATATGAAAGCCATTTAATTTATACCACTGCATGATAAATGAACCAATAGGAATTGACCAAAACTGGGAAAAAAATCTTGCAACATCAGCTTACAATTAAAGTCATGTTTAAAGTGATCATTTTGGAGATATGAGTTTTGTCCTGTGGGACAAAAGAGGCCCTGTATTGGTGTGTGTCTTTGTATCCCATCTCAGACTGATAACCTGGATAGTCTGACCTTCCTGAGCTTGTACTCCTCCTCCACCTGGCCGCTGTGGTTGAGGTGACGGAGCCATGAACTGACGTCCAGTCTGCGGTACAGCCGCTCCTCGGGGTGGGTCTCAGTGGAGGGCAACGTGGGTCTGCGGATGGAGAACTGCATACACGACTTCTCATCTGCTACCTGAGCCACGCAGGAACCACACAACTATCAGTGAATGAGTGTCAGTGAATTGGAATCAAAATCATTGTCTTTTGTATTTGTGGGATACAAAACATACGAGGAATTTCTCCTGATAACAATAAGCTGAAACTATTTCACAATCTAACATGGTATGATCTGTTCTGAACATTTACAAATAACTGTAGAACATTTACAATCATTTGTATCAACACAAGGGTATGATCATCTTCTTTACTCCTTTAGGATAAGAAAAAGAATACATTTTATTCAAATAAAAATAAGAGGATGTAAAAATGATTACACCCTAAAACAAATTCTGTTTTGTATGGCCTCAGCGACTCTTCTACATATTGAATGAACAAGTTTATGACATACAGCTATGTCTGTCTTTCTCCATTCTTGAAGGATGAACTCTTTCAGATCCTGTATGCTGGATGGAGAATGATATACAACTTGTCTTTTCAGAACTGCCCACAAGTATTCTACTGGGTTGAGGTCTGGTGACATGCTCGGCCACTGAATCATTTTCACTCTGCTCTTCCTCAGAAATGAAGTTTTGAAAGAGTGCTCAGTGACCTAGGGCACAGAGTGATGGTAGCATTTTCAAAGTATGTGTTCAGTACTTCACAGTACATCTGTAAATTCATGACACCATCTGTGAAATGCAACTCCAGACACTTACAGCACTCATGCAACCCCACACAAGAACACTGCCACCACCATGCTTTACTGTTGGTACCAAGCATTTTTCATTGTACTCCTCACCCTTGCGATGCCACACAGTTTGGAACCCATCAGAGGCAAAAAGTTAATCTTTGTCTCATCACTGCAAAGTATGGAGTCCCACTTGTCTTCACCTTTGTTAACATGGACCCTGGCAAATTCTAGATGGGCTTTTTTGTGCACGGGGTTCAGCAGTGGCTTCCTTCATGGACAATGGCCATGCATGCCACTCCTGTGCGTTGTATAGTGTCACATGAAACACTCACCCCAGTTTGACTGTCTAATGATTTAGTCAACTGTGCTGAACTTTTGGAATTTTTGGATGGCTTTTGTTACATTATTTGAACTTAGTAGCAATGCCTTACTAATTTTCTTATGGCCATGACCTGTTCAGTGCAAAGAAATTATTTTATTTCTCAGATCTTGTGAAAATTCTTTTCTATGTGGAGTCATTTTGTCAGATTTGCTCTATTAAATACACCTTTTAATTGTCAATTATTCTGTCACCTGTGTGATGATTAATTAGATTCATCTGTAAATGAATTCCTGTTGATTACAATTTCATCAGGTTTTTCTTCCAAGACAATAATTGGGATGTAATCAATTTTGCATCACCTTATAAAACATACTGCTTTTCTTATCCTAAAGAAGTAAAGAAGGTGAACATACTCTTATGTGAAACAAGTAAATGTATAATAAAACTGGTTTGTAAAAATACAGCTAATTGTCCTTGGCAGGAATCCTATTTTTAAAACGTAATTATTATTTTTCTTTTTAAGGTTTTCCTTACTGGAGTTGCTGTAATTAGAGATCCATTGTGAAGTTACTTAAATTAGGTAGGCTTTTGCGCCGTGAAGACTGAAAACTGCCGCGCATGCCGCGCACACTTATACATATACACAGTAGACCCCCGAAATTCGCAGGGGTTACATCCTTAAAGCACCTACAAAATAACGCAAATGTGTGATGTGGTAAAAAAAAAAATGCCTAAAAATGTTATTGTCTAAACCCTAAATATATTTTAAACTCAGCTTAATACGTTTCCTTTAAAAACATGTAAAGCTAAACCCGTGTCCGTACTGTACAGTTTACACTGAACTGCTGTCTCTCGCAGTGCTAGAATGTAAAATTACCTCTATATATAGACTGTACTGTTACTCATGCACATGCGTTTTCTTTGGTATGCGCTGTCATTTTCTTTGGTATAAACAGGTAAACATAGTAGTAAATTAATTAAATTTACAGTAATAAAAATACAGGGCTTTAAGAAGAACAAAGCTAAAAACACAAGAACACTCAGTGAAAAACTGTTCTGATGCGGGAATGCTGAACTGTGTCTGCCAGATACTTCACAGGACAGCAGATAATATACGGTTGCTTAGTGTTCTCTTGACAGTACTTTGCAGGGGTTTCCGCGAACAATTATTTGTTCGGTTCTAAGAGAAAAAAAAAAAAAAAAACGCAAACGACTGAGGCTGCGAACTCCGAACCGTGACTTTGTGGGGCAACACTGTGTATATAATATTGTAAAATTGCCAACCGTATCGGTCACCCTTACAAACTAAATTGACTGTGAGCCTTTCCTTCATCGCATCCTCACCTGGTCTTTGAGCTGTGTCTCCCTGCAGCATTTCCACTGCTGAAAGACTTCAGCTAGCTTGTCCAGGCCGGCATGATGGAAGTGCAGGATCTTATACTGACTCTCTCTGCTGGCGATGACCAGCTGACCACAGGTGCACGCCTCATCACTGACCACAGATTAGAATAGGGCATCAGATAAAGTACAACAAGGGCAACCAGCACTACCACAATCTGTACATTGGCCATGTATAGTTGGAGGAGTCTAGCTTTCAAAATGTTTTATAAATGAATAAAGTTACATTTTTTTTTCAGTTTACAATTTAAATAAATAGAGCCATCTTGCAAAGAACAACTGAGAACTGTGACATTCTGAACAACGGCCTGGCCCACACAATTGATCTCAGTTTTATGTCAGCACTCAAATCTTTCAGGGGTTGGGGAAAGTTTGGGGAAAGTTTAATTAAGTTTAATTTAGGGCCCTCATGATTACTTGAACGTAATTTTTTAAATGTCATTCAGCAGTGAAAACTAGAGCCAAACAACCGAACTAGTACTTTCTAGCAATTTCTCTTTGTGCAAATTTTGATTACATCTTGATATCTGTGCCTTCAGTCTTCAGAAAAGGGCAAACCTGTGAAATTGGAGCATGTCTGGGAAAGGCTCTTCAGCTGAAATCTGACTGGCTGAGAAATCATTGTAAACATTCTTCACATACACACATATAGGACCACAATTAAATTCTGTATTAACACATCAACTCAGTAAAAACTGGACTGTAAATGGAACAAATCTTTTTTTGTTTGCGTACATGTGGCAACACTGGCAACAGTAATGTATTGTCAACAAATTGTATGGTCTCAGGCTGTAATGGTGACTTATTGCTTTAGTTCAAATCAGCCATCAAAAAGTCTCTAACTCAGAAGTCTCAATGAGTGCTTAAGGGGCCTAAAAAGTTAACCCAAAACAACCCAAAACAATTATTCGATCAACTGTCAGAATAATCAACAGATTACCGAATCACAAAAAAGAAAAAGAAATCAATACTGCTGACCCCTATGAACTTCAAAAGAAGCTACTGAAGTTTTGATAGGGAGTGTATAGAAGACTGAGTTCTGCACATTGTTAATTTTGTCAATAAAATTTGTGACCTAAAATACAAATAACTAAATAAAAATGCACCTTTCAAAATAAAAACCATGATGAAATATATTATCATTTTGGTGAATAACAAGATAATAACATCCGAGACATAAGCCTATATTTTCTAATCCAATTACTCGCATGTACTTCATGTGCAAGATATGCACAGCCATATATTGCATGTTCATGACAGCTTGATACTGGCTTAGGCTAAAGTAAAATGCTCTGCAAACAGGACGGGCAGAAACTCAGTTAGAAATTAAATCTCTTACTATCCGCATTCCCTCCTGTTTTTCATGTGAGATGCATAGAGGCAGGTATTAAAAACAAACTGACTAAAATGTGACTTTGAAATTTTACTAAAACTATACTTTTAGTCAACAACAGCTGGACTAAAAGTAAAATTTAAATGACTAGACTAAAATGCTACTAAAGGTTTCTCTTATGAATTCTGGTCCTGCTATAGTCATAATGAGTAACTCATATCAGGAAAGTTTACGGACATGATTTTCTCGGGAGCCTTCCGCAGGACACACTTGGAGTCCTGCAGTCCACATTCACACGTGCCCATGAGAACCATGAGGCTGCAGAGTTTGCCCAGATGATGTAATAATTGTGATGTGCTTATTTATAAGTAGGTCAAAACTTTGGATTTCTAGAGAACCAAAGCCCTAAAATCCTAACATTTTATTGGATTTCTATTGAACTGAGCTCAGCTGTATTGCTGACAGTGGTCCTGCTGTGTCACTAGACCGTCGTACCTAAAGAAGAGTCGCAGTGACCTCATGTGACCGAGGTCCACCCTGAACACTCCACAAAGCTGCTCCAGAGCCAGGACCTTCTGCTGCTCCTCCCACCGAACGCCCTGTGATTGGCTGCTTTCTGAGGGGGCATGGCTGTCCAAACTGGAGGCGGAGCTTGCAGAGTGGGTCATGGACTCGTCACACATCTCCCTGGAAAAGAACCAACAATTTAACATCTAACCAAGAACTTACAATTTGCAAGGTAGATGCAAAAAATAAATCTCAGAGGCAATGCTAACATACCACAGACTGAATCCAAAAATAACGGTATTGTCACAGTTCTCAGGCGGTTCATCTCTCAATACAGGATAACTTGGCAGAGATGAATCTATTCCACAGCTGGGTTCACAGTGTGAGGCTGAGGGGCCACTGTGGCTGTGTGTGTGTGCGCGCGAGTGTGTGCGTAGACACAGAGTGATTGGAGGGGATGGAGAATGAGAGGAATGCGAGAAAGTTACTGTGCTGGCAGGAGTAAAGCAGAGACACAAATCAGCCACCCTGCCAGCCAGTTTTCCCTGTCATCTGCATCTCGGCCGACCCCCCCCGCCCACCCCCCTCTCTTTCTGTCTCTCTCTGCTTGTTTTTCCCATAGCCGTAACCTGAACCTCGGCCCTCTCGCTCTCTCTAACTGAGCGTAGCTAACAGGCCGAGTGCACCTCCAGACACGTCCTTGTCACAGTACCAAAAAGGCAGGCCCCTGTTTAATGGCTGTGTGGTATTTGAGAGGACATTCAGAGCGAAAACCAAAACAAGCTTGTACTCTAAGCCATATGGCGCTCCCTGGCTGGGGCGAAATGTAGAACACAGTAATGCGAACCTTAAAACCACACTTTCATATCAGCTCGCCTTACTGTCCACGCATTACATGCTCAGTGTCATGAGAAATCCTAAGGAATTTACAAAATAAAAAAAATAATAATAATAATTTTTTTTTTCTACTGGCCCATTCATTATGTTTATAGGTCAGTTCAAACATTTACACATTGAAGGCACTTCTATGTTCAAAATAACATTCATGAAAATGAAATTCAACTAAATTATAGTTCTCATGGCAGCAATGGCATGTGGTTCTCCTTACTGAAAACTGTCCTACAAAAAAAAAACAGAAGATATTATCATCAATGTACTTTTTGCAATACAGCTTTAAGCATGTCATCATAACCTCATTACACAACCTTTACACTGACACACTGAGCAACATAATTGGTTTTGTATAAAATCTTATGCATTAAAGTTAAGCTATTTTCCTTTCTCCTATAAAAGTTCACATTTCTGAGATAACAGTGAGGATTTAATATTTGTAAATAATTTCCAAATAAATCTTTACTGGGTAAATGAACAACTTTAAATGTGATTTAATCAAGTGCTCCAAGACTTTTGTGCAATACAGTGGCAATCAGTTCTGTACTGATTGTACTACTGGAATGATGAACTTTGTCTCTCTCTCTCTCTCTCTCTCTGACAGCAGGTAGGCTGTACAGGAGTGTGTTTGCTCCCTGCTGAGATCAAGCCTCTGTGGGAGCATTTCTGTCACACACAGTTCTAAATAAGTAACAGCCTCAGGAGATGAACAGGGCAGTGCAGCCACACTCCTTATACAGATGGGCTAATTAACAAACTACAGAAACATCACACCACGCATAAACACACTTACACACTTTAATTAGAGAACAGTGGCTTCTTTCATAGTAAAGTGAGAGAAACTTTTTTCACCTCTACAATCAGCCCCCATTTTCACACAATCTCCCTCTCTACGACTTTCTCTCTGCACACATTTCCAGCTTCCAGGCCCTTTAATGCCATCAATTAAATTTGGAGCTGCTTCCAGAGAGAGCAGCAAGTTCATGTGCCTCAAACATTCCTCATTTATTTAATCCTCACAGCTGACACCCAGCGTGTGCACAGACACACACACACACACACACACACACACACAAACACACCAACTGGTGAATAAAAATGTGCATATACACACTTGGGTC
>JBBIGA010000027.1:11555340-11583848 GCA_037576975.1 Alestes dentex | reverse complement strand
ATACTGTGATGCTTTGAGTATTCATACTGTCTGATCCACTTCAGCCCGGTTCCGCACACCCATTAGCACCCTCAGTATCGTATGACATGTCTAATTTTGGCGTTCCTTCCAGCATTCTCCCGAAGCTCTTGGAGAGATTGATTTTTGTCTGTGTAAACACTGAGACTTGCACACATTATATACGCAGACTACTCATATTGACGGCATTCATTTCTTATATTGACATAAGTAGCATGTGCATTTGTTAAATAATGTTTGAAAATTGTGATTTTAAAGCATAAAGAACGAAGAAAGTCAGAGTCTAAGAACAAACTGTGAAAGTGCACTCACGATATGTTAAATGTGTCCCTCTTTAGGCTGATTCCTATTCTAGTGAATGGAATGAAGTACTCTGAAATCGACATCATCTTGCTGAAGGTAAAAACACATTTGCTGCTGCTTTGGTTGCAGACCTTTTAAGTATATCTATTTGATCTACTCATGGCCGGTCAGTGGGGATGACGATATCTTTTGATCTTGAGACTTCTATGATGTTTCACGTATTCATACTGTCTGACCCAAGGCCTTGAAGCTGCATCTATCAGAACTCATTGGGTTTGATGTCAGATGCAACTGCTAACTACTACAGCTATTATGCTCTACAGCTAATGTGTGTGGGTTGGAGGTGTAATTTGTCTTAACTCATCTGACATGCGTTGAAGGCAGATTTGCAGGGGAGAATGGTTTAAATGTTTAATATTAGAACTTGATCTTAGCACATTCAGATACATCACTTTAGCCCAGTCTGGAGACAGTTTTCTGGTGCTTTTAAGTGTTTTCCAGCTTATACGTGCCACTTAAAATGAATCTGATGGGCCTATTGTATTAAAAGTATTGCTGCAATTATTTTAATGAAATCCTTTGACCCTATGTTCCCTGGTCAGAAAATGAGAACAAGATTAAGAGTTTTCAAATCATGATGTTTTGACTGTTGTGACTAGAAAGCCTGTCTGTTCCATTACAAGCCTGTCTCAGTACCTATTTGACCTTGTACTCCCGCTTCAGGGTGACGTGGAGGAGGACGAGGCTATTCCAGACAGTGAGCAAGACATTAAACCCCGCTTTCACAAGTCCCGCACAGTCACACTGCAGCACGAAGGGGGAGAGGGAGAAGAGGGGGAGGATATCGATGAAGATGATGACGACGATGATGACACTCTGTCTGACTGGAATCTACGTAAGTAGATTCTTAAAGTACACGTCACATCTCTGCTTGATCATTGCTCTTTCTATCTATACTAGATATGTGTCTTTGAATGGGTAGGATTTCTTCTGTGTACTACATGCTCTTTCTGACTCCAGTACGTCCATAGCATCTGGAAACAACCTTTCCTGCTGGTGAGAACCACCTGGTTTCAGTGGAGGTGATGACAAGCTACAACTTGACAGTCCATGATGTTCAAGTATTCATACTGTCTGATCCACGGCAGTGAGAGTGACAAATCTATGCATCTTGTATCATATCTTTAGAACCAAAAGTTCAAGATGTGAAATTGACCTACTTCCTTTTCCTAAATGTACTATGTTTTTGGCAGGTTCAATATAGTTTGTAAATCATCAGAATAATGTTGCATGAGACTGCAATATGCTAAGAGAGTCACAACAGTGCACTATGAGTGTCCTGACTAACCTCAGGAATTCCAAACACATTTCTTTGGTTATTTTGATTAACCTGGACAGTGATGATCCAACAAATGTAGTTATTTTACTTATGCTACGATAGTCCTTTAGGAGTCCATCAGTGTGTTTTTGTGTATTTTAAGGGGTAGCATAACATTGCTATCTAGTTAATATGGTCTATTATGCATACTGTGCTTCCCTAATATATCTAATATGTAGACTAAATATTTTCATTTGTAATTTTCTTTTTCATTATAATTATTGACTAAAATTTGGGCTGATGATCTTTCTCCAGGTAAATGTTCCGCAGCAGCACTGGATGTGTTGGCGAATGTATTCCGGGACGAGCTTCTGCCCCACCTACTTCCACTGCTGAAGGAATTGCTGTTCCACCCAGACTGGGTCATCAAGGAGTCTGGCATTTTGGTACTGGGAGCAATTGCTGAGGGTAGGTTAAACCTGTGGCAGATGTTTGACCCATTTTTATTTAGCTTTGAGGATAATGCATTAATTTATATAAATATAATATATATATAAATTTTTTTTTATTATTATTACTATTATTATTTGTATTACACTCTTGCAATAAAATAAACGAAAGTATGTTAAATTGCTAAACGGTTTTTCTTGAAATTTTAGCCACATTTTTGTCGATGGCTGTTGCTTCAAACTTCAGTTGTGCTCATTTTTAAATGGCATTTTCTATTAAATTGCCTCTTGCCTTCTTGCTCCCTCTCACTGGTTTTCGTGTTCTCTCCCCCTCTGTAGGTTGTGTACAGGGCATGGTTCCTTACCTGCCTGAGTTGATTCCCCACCTGATCCAGTGTCTGTGTGATAAGAAAGCTCTGGTTCGCTCCATTGCATGCTGGACACTTAGCCGCTACGCTCACTGGGTGGTGAGCCAACCGCCCGACTCCTACCTCAAACCACTTATGACTGAGCTGCTCAAACGAATCCTTGATGGCAACAAGAGAGTGCAGGAGGCTGCCTGCAGGTGTGTTTGTGTTCATCTTTTCAAAGATGTGGTTAAACCTTGCTTTGTTCAAAGGACCTGTGAACTTGCAATGAAGTTCCAAGCTTTCACGTTGAACACTTTAATTCCAAATGAATGTTGCTTTCCAGGGCTGCATGATATGGATAAGCTTAGCTATTGCCACTGAGGCATTTTGCAGCATTTTCAGAAACAATTGGACAACCTTAATGTAATTGTTAAAAGCTGGCCTGTATCATTGTCATTTTGACAAATTTTGTTGGGCCACATGAATCCGGACTGACTGTGATTGGTCATTATGCTTACTGTCCATAGTAAACATTTGTAATGGGTTGCAACCTTCTGCATTCTCAGTACTGCACAAATTGTACTGCATAAACTAACAAATTGTAAAATGCAGTCCCATGATATACTGTCGTAAAGTTGTGCTTGACTTTTTCTTTTTATTTATTTCCCCACAGTGCATTTGCAACTCTGGAGGAAGAGGCCTGCACTGAGTTGGTTCCTTATCTGGGCTTTATTCTAGACACACTGGTCTTTGCTTTTGGGAAATACCAGCACAAAAACCTTCTCATCCTGTATGATGCCATTGGGACACTGGCTGACTCTGTGGGCCACCATCTCAATCAGCCTGTGAGTTTTCAGAACACTCTTAATGATGGGTGCACAAGTATGCTTAATACAATATAATTGATGATTATGCTTGACTACATAAGAATTTGCTGCATTTTCTGTTTGAAATGCTAAATGCATCTGTAAATGTGCTGATTTTATTTGAATTTTGCATATAAACTTGCATATTTTGCTTATTTTCACAGGAATATATCCAGAAGCTGATGCCACCTCTTATTCAGAAATGGAATGAGCTGAAAGATGAGGACAAAGATTTGTTCCCTTTGCTGGAGGTGATGAATTTTATTTATTTGTAGAATGGGACGGATACAGAGATAACCAGTACCACATAGTAAAGTGGGAAGGTTTCCTACTGAGACTCTCTTTTTATCTGTTTAGTGTCTGTCATCAGTGGCCACTGCTCTACAGAGTGGCTTCCTTCCCTATTGTGAGCCAGTATACCAGCGCTGTGTCACTCTAGTTCAGAAAACCCTCGCTCAGGCAATGGTGAGTGCACGTACAACCCTCACTGCTGTCCTTGAATCAAAAAGTCAAAATTACCTTCCTGTCAGCATGCATCTTTTCATCCTAGTTGTTTTTATTGCTTTAAACACGTGTGTAATTTGGCTTGCTCACTAGGGGCTTGGACTTGAACTTGAACTCTGTAAAGCTGCTTTGTGACAGCTTGGCTGTAAAAGTGCTATATAAATAAGATTGAATAGAATAGTTCTTGCTACTGTGTTTATGCTTTTTTTCACAATATCCTCTGTACTTGGCAGTATTTGTCAGCTCCGCCTTACGGCAGTCCAGAATCCTTAGTTAGTGATTGACTGACTACCAGTGAACGGGCTGGTTGGGGTTAAAGTTAACATTTAATAAAATGACCATTTAAATGTTTGACAGTTTGAGTTATTTAAGTTTACCACTTAGTTCTTATTTGACATTTACCCCTTATGAATATGCTACATAAGTTGAGATCCCACTGTTTTGCATTATATGTTGAAAACTGTTAGTGGTGTAGTAGTTTACTAGTATAATAGAATAGTTTATGTGGTCATACAAAACGAAATAAAAAAAATCCTTATCCTTTTGTTTACGTTCAGTTATAAAATTTCATACTCAAATAATTGCTCAAATATTAGTAAATGGCAATACAATCCTATTTTAAGGATAGGTGTCAGAGCTGTATGTAATCTTTGCATCCATTACACATGAACACATTGCACATTCGCTTTCACGAACATGTTTTTGCTCTGTGCCTTGTCTTTATGGTAGATGTATAACCAGCACCCAGAGCAGTACGAGGCTCCTGATAAGGACTTCATGATCGTGGCTCTGGACCTGCTCAGTGGACTGGCTGAGGGTTTGGGTGGCCATGTGGAGCAACTGGTTGCCCGCAGCAACATCATGACCCTGCTTTTTCAGTGCATGCAGGTACACAGAGGATACGTCATTAGAAAAGCAGGGTTGGATTGTAAATTGTGCATATTTTGAGGACTATTTTGTTTTGTGTCTGTAGGACACCATGCCAGAGGTGAGACAGAGCTCTTTCGCTCTGCTGGGGGATCTGACCAAAGCCTGCTTCCTTCATGTGAAGCCCTGCATTGGTAAGAGCTTTTGGTACCATTGCTTTTTTTTTAAAGGCAGTGTTTATAGTAGTTTACATGCAATTACTTAGGCAGTGTTGCTTCATAAACAATGTCAAATATTGAGATGTTTTATATATTGTCATGTGGCTTTGGGATGAATTTGTGTATAAATGTTCATAAATCCCACTGCAAATGATGCTGCCACCAGAAGAAAGTTGTAATTGCTGCCACAGTGATGTCTCTTAAAGACGCAAAACCTTACTAGGAGTGTCTGCCTGGTTAAGTGCATGATAGCAATGCAGGTCGAAAGGATCAAAACTATTTTTGGTTAAATTAACACACAATGTACAGTGTTTCCAAACCAAAAAAATAGCATGAAAATATCAAGCTGTAACAGTTTTTTTCCTGATGAAAAATGAGGGATAATTTACATTCAGCAAAACCACAGAATTATGGATAATCCTGTATACAATGCTTATGATTTTTTTTTAAATTGCATTTCTACTGTTTGAATTTAAGTACAGTGAAAACTAGGAACTGACAGTTCAGTTAACAACTAAGTCATATCTGTCAGGAAGTACTAATGAACTAAATCCATTGCAGGATGAAATGAAAATCAAAAATTTTAATGTAAAAGTACATCTGCTATCAGAACTTTAGGGTCAGTATGAGCTGCTAAATTTAATATTGATTGGGACCTAAAATGATTTGATCTATTAACAATTGAGCTGTAGTTCCAGAATTTTTAATGGTGGTGGATGTGTAGCTGGTTGAACCACACTGCTGAGTGTGAGGGGTGTTATGAATTAATGATGTGTCTGTGTGTGTGTGTGTGTCTCTGTGTGTGTCTGTGTGTGTGTGTGTGTCTGTGTGTGTGTGTCTGTCTGCAGCCGAGTTCATGCCTATCTTGGGACTGAACCTGAACCCAGAGTTCATCTCTGTCTGCAACAACGCCACCTGGGCCATTGGTGAAATCTCCATACAGATGGGTAAGTCTAATTTACATACATGCATGACCGATCCTGTAGTGAGATACACGTGCCAGCATGGTCAGTGCATCAAACAGCAGAATTTTCTGGATTTTTGGACTTGAGTGTTCTGCTACCTGAATTGAAGCTCTCTGTCGGACTTCATTATTACTGCATAGACT
Organism: Alestes dentex; assembly: GCA_037576975.1. Classification (NCBI taxonomy): domain Eukaryota; kingdom Metazoa; phylum Chordata; class Actinopteri; order Characiformes; family Alestidae; genus Alestes; species Alestes dentex. Next base: position 11,577,847 of record JBBIGA010000027.1, on the reverse strand, counting down.
TGTATTGTGATGCTCTCATCTAAACAATCTGTGCCGTTTAAATTTGGCAAGGCATTTAGACAGCTGCTGTGTGTGTGTGTGTGTGTGTGTGTGAGAGATCACGCATGCTTGTGCGTCTGTCCTCAATCCTGCAGCTGGGACTTTTGAGCCTCTTAGTTGAGTGTGCGCATTGGTTTTGGCATGGTAGGCTGCAGACAGACTAGTCACAGTGTTTGGTGTCTCTACAGGCTCAGGTGACAGCAAGCAGGCAGCAGGTGATTGTTCAGGTGAGATAGGAAGGGAGATGGGATTATTTTCTGTGTTTTTAGTGAAAACAGGAAGGCAACTATTAAACATTTTGTCATATGTTCTGTTTGATGTTATTTTCAATATGGTTTTATATGGGTGGAATTTCAATCATTACCTCACCACTGGCCCTACATGGTAAATCAGTTGTTTGTACAAATTGATCATACTTTTGATTGAAAACTGAAAGTCCACACGGTAAGGGGAAAAAAACAATTGATGGATCACTTTATATATTTAGCGTTAAATGATAATCTGAGGGAACCCACCTAATCTGTCTCTTTAACCAGTGAGTGAGCGCTTTTTTTTTTTTTTTTTTTTTTTTCCCGCCTCTCTATATGCTTTAGATATTTATGCACCTGTTCTGTATTTATGCCCAGTGTAGCCTGAAAGTGTCCTGTTGGTAGATGGCTAGCTAGCTCTCAAGAGTTTTTCTTTTCTGTACTGCTGGCATGATTTCAGTTGTGTTTACCTCTGAGAAGTAACTGAGTCTGAGGTAAATGTAACTGAAAACATATTGGCAATAAACATTTTAGCAGTGTTTTTGTGTCTGCCGTCACATTGTCGTATACCTCTTTTTGGTTTCATAAAAGCATTTTTATTCATTGTTGGTGCAGCAGCAAAAACAAAGCTTATGAGTGATGTTCAGTAGTGTTCAGATGTTTCTTACTTTCACCTTTCTTGTGGCTGACTGCTGTTTTCTGACTTCAGGTGTTGAGATGGAACCATATGTGGGGCTGGTGCTTAACAACCTTGTGGAGATTATAAACAGACCCAATACTCCCAAGACTCTCCTGGAGAACACAGGTACTGTAGTTACATATGGCATGAATGATTTCCCTTTTGTGCCCTTTTGTGTTTGAATGTGGCAGCAGGTGCATTGTGAGTTAAATGCTTCTACACTGTGGTGCTGTGGTTTTCTTCTTTGTCTTGACGCATTGTCTTGTTTTTTGCTGTAACAGCCATTACGATTGGTCGACTGGGATATGTTTGTCCGCAGGAGGTGGCCCCTATGCTGCCTCAGTTTATTCGACCTTGGTGAGTGGTGCACTCTTAACGTCCCAAGAAAAAATTACAAAAATTGGTTTCCACCATTTAGCTGATTTCTATGTGTAGTAATATAATTTGGCATTCTGCTTTCAGGTGCCAATCGTTGAGAAACATCAGGGACAACGAGGAGAAAGATTCAGCCTTCAGAGGCATCTGCTTAATGATTGGGGTGAATCCTGGAGGTGTAGTACAGGTGACTAAACAAATTTAATCAAATGTACGGCAGTCAAGGAAGACTTAATATGAATACTACAAGAATCATGTTAAGTTGAGTTTTCAGAATACTTGTTTTTTTTTTTTTTTTTTTTTTTTTTTAAAAAGAGTAAACATTGGTTGTGTGTTCTTCTGTAGGACTTTATCTTCTTCTGTGATGCCGTGGCATCCTGGGTGAACCCGAAAGATGATCTGAGAGATATGTTCTACAAGGTACACATCAACCAACTTGGACTAACTTTGCAAACTTTATTAGTATACCAATCTCCAGGAATAATTCCTATGCTGTATGTTTCAGATCCTGCATGGCTTTAAGGACCAGGTGGGGGAAGAGAACTGGCAGCAGTTCTCCGAGCAGTTCCCCCCACAGTTGAAGGAGCGGCTGTCGGCCTGCTATGGCGTTTAGATGCGCCCACCCAAACGACACAGGACACGCCTGTTAGGTACGTGAATGCCTATATCTTATTTATTCTGGGCTGTTTGGCGTTTTAATGCTAAGGTGCAAGTTGTTCAGTGTTTAAAACAAAATCACAATGACATAATGCAAAAAAAGAGGAGGCTCACTGCCATGGCAAAAGGAACTGAGTGACTTGTTTAAACTTAAGAGGGGAGTGTGCCTAGAGACACTGTCTATTATACGTGATACTGCTCGGTGTGTGTGAAAGAAGCAAAACTAATGGGGATCTTGAGACACCAAACCACATTTTTGGGGTAAATGGAAGTCTGTAACCTCCCTCCCCTTTTATGATGATAATGTAGTCCTTGACTTAAATGGAAAATCTGTGCAGTTTATTCCAAGAGATGATGCCTTTGTAACATTTTTTCATATCTCTTCTCTCTTGCTTCTCAGGTCTAATCTACGGGAGGGTTACTGGGGAACTCATCCATGTCTGTGTATTGCACTGCCCTGCTGTTGGAGGGGGGGAGAATGGTGCGACGGTCTGTGTATCGGGGCGGCCCCGCACCCTGTGTCTCTGTGAGGGAGGGTGGGAAAGGGTGGGAGGGGGTTAGGGGAACCAACCTCTGCAACAAACGCCGTGATTTAGCGTCCCACGGTCGAAGTAGGACTTTTTAAACTTAAAAATAAATGGAAGCTAAAGGGATCTAGGCTGGGATAGAAGGGGAGAGGGAGGGAGGTAGGTAGGAATGCCTCGCCAGCTGATAACTCCACTGCTCATCTCGGTGCAGGAGGAGAGTGCTAACGGGAGGGGGGAGGGCTGGGTAGCACCAAAAGCACCCACCAATAGAACTGTCTAGTCAAGCCCTGCCACCTCAGCTAGACGCCTATAGCACACAAAGCGTGTTACGTAGACCTGCACACTTTTTAGACAAAGCTTAAGGCAAAGCTCTTTTATTTGCCTGGACAACCTTTGTGTACCCTAATGCATAAATAAGAAACTACAGACAATATCTTAAGAGCTATTGGTTGAACACATCAATATACTATATATTCATTTTTAACCGCAGGGATTAATGACTAGAGGTGAAGCACGAGACGCTTTCAATAATAGGGAGAAGTACATTTCAACTTTTTAAATAGATCATTAGTTGTCAGTAAATACAGTGCATATAGTCTCGCTTTCAGGCTGTGTATTGCATCTTTCCTGGCCGTTCATCGTTGTTACTGCTCTGTAACGTGGCCAGAACTTGGTTTTAACTCGGGTTCATATTTCTCCCCATCGGGAAAAAGTGCTCCGCCGTGTTTTGTGTCAACCCCCTAATTCTGCTGTAACCAGAACGCCCTTCTGGAACCGTAACTGTAGTGCTGAGTGTTTTTACTTTTCTTGTGCTTGCTCAGATAAGGGAATGAGAATATGGTTTGCATGTACTCCAGACCCTTGGAGAACTCAGTGCAATGTGCAGGTGTCAGATTTTCAGTTTTTTGGAATTTCTTTTTTAACCAATTTATCCCCTTTTTAAGAGATTTTTTTCTTCTTTTCAGAATCAACACACATCACAACAGTGTTGGCTTAGCTTTAATACTATCTTTCCATTTCTCTCCATTTGGGGACAGCATGGGTCAGTGTTCTGTTGTCCTTTGGCAGGAGTACATCCCATCGTGAGCTGTTTTTCGCATTTTCCTGTGCTCCTCTAAAAACCATACTGCAGCCTGACCTTCCTGTAGAGCAAAAGAACATGCTGCTAGTGCTTTTTTTTTTTTTTTTTTTAAGTATATTATGAAATTAAACAATAGTGGTAAGGTGTCTGTAGGAAACCAAGTGAGTGGTTTTAATGCACTTTCTCTTAAGGAATTTTTATGCTTACAGACAGCAGTCCAGCAGATTTACATAGACTATGTTTTAGGTTGTTGGTTAAAGGCATGTTTCACAACATGACACTATTCTAGACAATGATAAAAAAAAAAAAAAAAAAAAACATTGCACGTTTGCGCGCAGTGTGTTGATCACTTGTCGGTTTAGCTGGTTGTTACTTATTGGCATCATTTTTTAATGTAATGAAGCCGACAGGTTTATACATTTGATAAAGCCACGTGTAGGTTTACGCATCACCTCGATGCCATGAGCAAAACTAAGCAAATGGATTAATGGTAAGGTTCTCAGCTGCTCTCAGTATTGATTGGTAAATGATCAGTTTTGCCCAGTGCATCACAACTTGGCTTGTAGCTTAAGATAAGAACAAACAAGTAACTTAAGATTGAATTAAGAAAAAGAAACGTGACCATTTGGTCCCCTCACTTGGCTGTGGTTAGGAATTTGGACTTTTTTTGGTTTCTTTCGCTGTAAAACATGGAACACAGGTACAAAGGTTAAAGATTGAAAGAATTGCACTGGCTTTCTCCTGTCTTTTTTCCCCCCCTTTTTTTTTTCTTTTTTAATGGACAAAGCCCATTGTCAACACTTGCAATTCATTTACCATATCACGTTTTCTGTCCTGGACTAACTTTGACAGAGGCCTTAAAGCATAGACATCTTTGCACATACGTAAATATGTGGCTGATCTCATACCAAAAACTAAAAAAAAAAATAAGAAAAAGCAGACTGTCATAAATAGCCATGAAAGCAATAGCCATGTCTCTGCTAGTATAGATGCTTGTGTGTCTCTTAAGGTACACTGGGTTTGAATTTTTCCATTCAGACTCGAACTGTTGATAAAGTAGAGACTTACTGTAGTCCTTATTGAAAATGTCTTGGTGTATTTTTAAGATCTCTTCTTTGCTCATTCAATAATAGCCTTGACAATCTAATTTTAGCTTCTACGTTTTTGTAACTTGCTTCTTCCTCAGGACTTGGGCTCTATAAATAGGTAAATGACTGCAAGTGTTGCTCAATAGGCATTCAAAATGTTTGGGGAAGGGGGGGGGGATTACTCCATTTAACAATTCTAACATGGCATTTTTTTAAAAAATATATTCTTAGTCTTGTCTTTCATCAGCAAGTTAGATATTTACATGAAATTTCGGAAGAAATTGGAAAGAATGGTTTACCTAAAACTATAAAGGCTGACTGAACTGATTTAGAATTGCTGAACAAAAACTGTTCTGGAGGTACTGTGAACCACTCGGCGCGGAGCCAGTTTAGCTCCCCATTACCACGCAGTGTATTTTTAAAGTAAGCAAAACACTCATTTTCCTGCAAAATCTGATCACTTGTCCTCATGTTTTATTATTTTTTTAACTTTTAGTTTGAATTTCATGATATTTATTTTTTAGTTTTTTTTTTCTTTTTGTATTTTTTGTGCATGCAAGCACAAAGATTTTTTTAGACTTTAAAAGTTTTATTATTTTCTTTTTGTTTTAAAGAATTTTGTTTGTTGTTTTATATCAACCATTTCTGCCATGTTTTCTTTTTTTTTTGTTTTTTTTTTTTTCTTTTTTTTTTTTTTTTGTTTAAATCAACCCGTTCCGACAGAAAATTAGGATGGGGGAAGGGGGGATGCATTTGAGCATGTACTGTGTACTTCGGAGAAAATCTGCTGAATGATTTAAGATGTAGGGTTTTTTCCTCTTCCACACTGTGGTGCAAACTCATTTATCTCATCACTTTCTGTTTTAATTCTGCGAAATGGGGAAATAAAATCTTTTCTACCAACTGGGAAACAAAGGAATGGTGTGGTTGTACTTATTGTGGTCTTCATGTCCAAATGTGTGTGTTACAGTGAGGCTTTTTTCATGATTTTGACTGAATGAGACTCAGCATCCGTGGACTGTATGTTTCAGCACAGGCCAAAATCAATCATGGATGTGTGCATATTGTCCATTTTAGTAATAAACACAATCACTTCTTTTTTGTAAAATCTGGATGGGGTTGGGAAATAAAGCCAGAAACTATTGGGGCCCTGGTTATCTTGCACTTCATTTGCTAAGTTAATGCATCTCTGATACCTTTAGTGGAAGGTGACAATCAGGACTGTTTTTGGCAAAAGATGTTACACTTAAAAATGAGGCAGCCAAACAATTTAAGTGGTCTAGTATGATAGTTCCTGTCCTGGTCACTTTGAGCATGATCATTTTACATCAGGTCATGTTTAAATGGGAGTTACCCATATTAGATTTGTACACTTAAAATAGATAGATAGATAGTGAGGTATCTCCCACTTAGAAATCATGGAGGGGTCTGAAATTCACATTGACACCAGAGACAAGATTGTGGACCTCCACAAGGGCTGGAAAGGGCTATGGGGCAATTGCCAAGCAGCTTGGTGAAAAGAGATCAACTGTTAAAGCAATTGTCAGAAAATGGAGGAGGCTAGAGACGACTGTCAGTCTCCCTCGGACTGGGGCTCCAAGATCTCACCTTATGGGGTATCCCTGATAAGAAAGATGAGGAATCAGCCCAGAATTACACGGGAGGAGCTGGTCAATGACATGAAGAGAGCTGGGACCACAGTTTCAAAGGTCACTTGCCGTGTTTGGAGGAAAAAGAAGGAGGAGTTGCATCCAAAGAACACCATCCCTACAGTGAAGCATGGGGGTGGAAACATCATGCTTTGGGGAAGAGGATGAATGGGGCCATGTATTGTGAGATTTTGAGCAACAACCTCCTTCCCTCAGTCAGAGCACTGAAGATGGGTCGTGGCGGTCTTCCAACACAACAGTGACCGGAAGCACACAGCCCAGATAACGAAGGAGTGGCTCTGTAAGAAGCATATCAAGGTTCTGGAGTGGCCTAGCCATTCTCCAGACCTAAATCCAGTCAAAAATCTTTGGAAGAGCTGAACCTCCATGTTGCTCAGTGCCAGCCCCGGAACCTGAGAGATCTAGAGGAGATCTGTGTGGAGGACTGAGCCGAAATCCCTGTTGCAGTGTGTGCAAACCTGGTCAAGAACTACGGGAAACGTTTGACCTCTGTAATTGCAAGCAAAGGCTTCTGTACCAAATATTAACACTGATTTTCTCAGGTTCAAATACTTATGCGCAGCGGTGCAAAACAAATAAATTCTTTACAAATCATACAATGTGATTTCCTGAACTTTTTTTTTTTACATTGTCTCTCACAGTGGGAATGCACATACAATGTGAATTTCAGACCCCTCCATGATTTCTAAGTAGAAGAACTTGCAAAATCGCAGGGTTCTAAAATACTTCTGTTCCTCACTGTATATATTATAAATTTGAAAATGGAGACAAATGGTTGCACAAAGCTACTTAGGTTCTGTGTTTTATCTATTTAGATTTTTAATGTGTTCATTTGTGACACAGCACACAGTGTGAACATTGGGAAATTATTTCTGTGCGTTTAATCCATTCACCAAGTGAAGCAGTGGGCAGCCAGCAGTGCAGTGCAGTGTATGTGGGAATGGTACCTCAGTGGTGCCACTGGCTGTCCTAGGATTTAAACATACGACCTTCCAATCAAAGAGGCAACTCCCTGGTCACCAGGTATTTGAATATGAGTGAATTAAATTCAAGTATTGAAAAAGGGAACAAGGAATTGTAACAAGTTTGAGCCAGTTTTCAGAAGTAGTACTTGCTGAAGTGGGAGTCTGCAGGTAGAAGTGAGGGGAGTCTTGTGACCGTTGTGCGCATGCGCTCTGAGCCTTCAGGCGCCCAACATGAACTCAACTTCAGGAGCTCTGCAAGGGAAGTAGCTAGCTTGGTCATGAAATGGGAAACCGCGTTATACAGAGTGCTTTCATTATTCACTTACGTGACATGTGCCTGTAAACGTGCAGCTTTGTTATGTGAATCCATTATTCTGCCTAATGGCTTTCTGGAAATCACCCGTTATGTTCTTTATTTTGGTTTGTTGTCTTGGTTAGCCAGCTAGCTAGCTAGGAGCTAGTTAACAACTTATTAGGCAAGAAGTCTAAAAACAGGAACTGTCAGCACTCCAGTCACAAAGGACAGGTAAGTGGCATCTATGTTATATCAGATTTAGGTTGTTTTAGCACTTAAATTCAGTCTGAGACATAAAAAACTGTAGATAAGCTAAACTAGCCAGCCAGTCGTAGACGTGCTTTCTAAGTTTGTGCCCAAAACACCTTGTAAGCTAATGTTAGTGTGATTTAATGGACTCAAAATAGTGTGATGTATCATGAAGTAGTGTAGTGTGTGTTTATAAATCGTGTCAAACCCACCCAACTCCTCAGACGACACGTTGCTACTGCTGTAGTTACATGAACCTCTGATGAAAGTTATCTTTTTGTCTTCTCTCAGGTTCTCTACGTTTCTGAGAATCGATCTCCCTCTGTCAACATGGCTGGTGGTATTACAGAGTCAGGAGAGCCATACTCACCATTTGTAAGTCCTTTTCTGAAGCAAGCCCTTTTACAAGACATTTTGTCACTTATTTCTTTTTCTCCAGTATTTGCCCTCTGTTGTTTCCCTCTTATGCCCTGCCTGCGTTGCCTGTTATTGTTTTTTTCCTGTTTAACTGTTATTTCATTTCTGTTCGTTGGATATGGCAGGAGAAACTAGTTTAGTATTGACTGACTACTCTGTGAACAAATCTGGTAAAAAGCACTCGTCTTCACTGGCAGCAACAGTCGCACAGGAAATGTCATTCCAGCCTCTTGTACTGTGTAATGTTTTGAAGGACCGGACTTCAGAATTCACATTCGTTTTGGGGTTGCCTGCATGTAGCGTGGATCACATAATGGGGGCTTTGCAGTCACTGTTTTGTTGTTGATCATGTAAGTTGTAGTGAAGGAGGGATGTCTGAGCCTGCACATACTGTCTTTGCAGAATATACTGTTTTTGTCGCTATATGAAGTATGAAGCATGGCCCCCGGTAATTATGAAATCCGTTTAAAATGAAAATACGGCAGTGTGGCATTTTAAGAATTCTTTAAATCCTCAGTACTGATGGGTATCAAAAACTAAGAACTAACCAGAACTAATTTGGTACTGGTTCACTGGTCTATACTAAAATATTGATAAGTTGCTGGACAAACAATGCTGTTATTTGTATTTATGCAACATGAATTCTAACATGAATGCACTGTTAGAATGCAACAGTATTGCATTCTGATGCATAAATGCATTCTAACGCCCTTTTTGTTTCTTTCGAGCAAGGAAAAAATGTAATTGGTGCTTTTGTCAGTAGAGATTGCTGAACCACACTGGTGTTTTATTAACCCTTTGCACAAACTGCAAGCTATCAAGGTGCCTTTTTGCGTCATTTTGTCAATGTGTTGGGGTAAAAGGCACATGAGAGGAAGTCTGTTAAATTATACCAAATTCCAGCACCTCACAGATTTGATTCCTGTTTCCTCCCACAGTGTCTGCCCTGTGATTGGCTGGTGACTTGTTCAGAATCTTTCTCCACCTTTCACCACTCTTGCGCAGGGACAGGTTCTAGCACCCCCTGCGACCCTGGTGTGGCTTAGCGGCTCCAAAATTGAAAAGTTTCCCATTGCCATAATATTCTTTTTGAAGCATTCTTTTTTTTGTGTTTTGGGATCAAAGCCTTTGGATAAAAATATAGTAAGTCTTATTTTATGAGCTGTATATCTAATAGCAGAAAGTGAGTGACATAGCTGATCTGTTTGAGCAGACGGATCAGGTGAAAGCATGTGATTTAAACCTCTTATGTTACAAGTTACTCAGCCACTGGGAAAAAGGAAGTGATAAGGTTTGAATCTGAAGAATGTGCTTGTTGCTGCAGAAAAGACAATCGCCAGCTGTGACTACAGACGTTACAGAAGTCCTTTAAAAGGCTGACATCAGCTGAAACTTATGCATGACTTATGGCTTCAGGTTTTTTATGCCTTGGTGTGTCCTTTTCCATGCCTGCTTGTAGAACTAGGCCAATTACTCCAGTAGTAACATTTGTGAATCTTTCTGGAGACTCTAATATTTCTAGGGGTGAATGGTTGAGTATTGAGGTTCCTCGTGACTTGATGCACATTGTTATTCATGCATTGAAAATGAAATTAAATATTGAAATTGTTTATACAGTTTTGCCATTAATACACTAAGCAAAGTAGAGAACTGATGAGTCATTCACAGTTGTTCTTCTGTGGCATCATGCTCTTTTTAAGAGTGTACGTCTCTGACATTAATATATATTTTTAAAATGAGTTTTAGACTTTAGTCCAGCTTTATATCATTAAACAATGTCTCAGACATAGGGCTGCATGTGTTGGATGTGTGATTCCTTTCACTGCTATTGTAGATGATTGTCAACTTTTCACATTGAACAATCAGTGGCTTTGTCTATATTTATTTTTTTTGGCAAAAATTCAGAAAATTACACTTTTTTTTGGAAATCCCCTTTAAATTTGGATAGGTTGTTATACCCTCTTTACCTTGTTAATTTTAGATTGGACAGATGGGCTTTCCTAAAAGTAAATAATAAAATTAATTAATGGAAGTATTTACATAAATGTGTGAAGATCAACAATCTGTGATTTATACATCATAGTTTTTCCCCACCCCGCCACGTTGGTTTGCGAGGCTCTTGTATTTCATATATTGACGTTCCAGCTGCTGTGGGTCTTATTGAGTAGGCCAAGGTCTGTCACTATGGAAAGTGATTTGAGTAGGCTGTTTTTGTAAGCAAATTTGAGACAAGGGTCAATACACAGTCTTTGCAAGTGTAAGTGGTCATTTTGACACAAGCTGTTTTTTTTTTTTCGTCTCTTCCATCCTGTCATTTCTGTTTATCTATGTTGCTGTAAAAGTTCTAACAGAATCTCTTCTCTGTGTGTACAGGTTGGCTTGGTGTACATGTTCAATCTGATAGTGGGTACTGGTGCTCTGACCATGCCCAAGGCCTTTGCCGCAGCTGGTTGGGTGGTCAGCCTGGCGCTGATTTCCTTTTTAGCTTTTATGAGGTAAGTAGTGTAAATTAACCCCCTGAAAACAGAGTTGTTAAGAATAGCCTAAACCCTCACTCATTTAAAATTATTGTTAAAAATGTGGACTTTCATTGTAGTATCGAATATGAAACAGAGTATCAGCATTTAAAATCATGTCACCAGTTCTACCCTTTGGTCTGGTAGAAGGACTTACAAAGGGTGGTGGTGGCCTAGTGCGTAGGATACTTGCCTCTGGACCAAGAGGTCATGGGTTCGAATCATATCTTCAGCATGCCACCTTCAGCAAGACCCTTAACCACAAATTGCTCCAGGGAGACTGTCCCCTGTAGTTAGAAAATGAAAGTCACTTTGGAGAAAAGTACCTGCTGTAAATGTAAATGTCTCTTCAGACGCTCTGTCATTTATCTGTCATGGAAACTGCTGTCAGTGATCAAAACTAGGCATGTGGGTACATCCTGTTAGCATAATTTGGGGGAGGGTTTACTGTTTATTAATGCATGCAGTCGTGCTGAAATTATTTATTAGTTTAATTCTGAAGTGCTCATAAGTCCTTCAGGTTGTTTTTCTTTCTTTTTTGTGTATGTGTGTTTCAGGGGAAACACGACAGGGGTTACAGTTCTACTGGAATATGTGCCAAAACAGTACACAAAGCAAATTAATTCAGATTTCAGAATAAAAAAAACGTATTAAATTTGAAAATATGTGTGCAGGCTACAGGCATTGACATCTGAACACATGTCACATATTCCAGCTTTATTTTAAATTTATCTTTATTTTTTCTGTATTCCACCACCATATCTTATCGAATCAAATGTTGAATGTATTCAGACGTCATTGTATTAAATAATGACATGCATAGAAATACTTAGGAAAAAAAACAAAAAACCTCTCAGTTCGGTGAAATGTGTTTGTACATCTGTCGTCTGTGAGCAAAGGGGCCAAAATTAAATGCCAAGGACGAAAGTGAAAGAAATGAGCAGCAGCAAAGGAGCTTGAATTAAATTAAACCCCAGTTCCATATATATATATATATGTGTGTGTGTGTCTATATATATATATATATAGGCGCAATGGATAATTCGTCTGAATACCAATCAGAAGATTCTAGGTTCATCACCAGGGTGGCTCATAGATCTTTGGGGCAGTTGGTGGCCTGGTGGTTAGGGAGTTGCTCCTGTGATCAGAAAGTTGTGGGTTTGAATCATAGGACTGCCAGTGGCACCCCTGAGGTCCCCTTGAGCAAGGTACCGTCCCCACACACTGCTCTCCTGACGCCCCATTGGTGGCTGCCCACTGTTTCACTTGATGACTGGGTTAAATGGAGAGAAAGAATTTCACGTTTGCATTGTTGACAGCCTTGTCCCTGATGACTGTAATCACAAGCTGAATTGGTCTTCCAGCAAATTTTGTTTTGAGGTGATGAAACAGGTTTCTAATGTTTCCAACACTGGCCAACTCTTTTCTGTGAGTGCTTTTGTACTAACTTACTGTTGTAGTCTCATGCAAGTTTAGCACTTGCAAAACAAAAATACCTCATACCTTAGGATAAAGGTACACTGAATAAACCTATACTGCTCACGACTAATTTTAAGTTTTACTTAAATACATGAACCTAGCTGCTACCCATCTGTAATGACTTGTTACTCCATTCTCATTCATGCAATTAGTTGAGGAAAGGCTTAGAAAATGGATGAATGGACATTCAACGTGTGTGTATTATACTAAACAGAGCGCATAGCATACTGGGCATAAGCTTTCTTTTATATTGCTTTTGTTAGGTGTAAAGCCAGTATTTGTTGTTTGGTCGTGTAAATTCTGACATTGGCAAACATACTGGTCTTTTATTGTAGGTTATTGTTACACATTTTTGTTTTATTTTGATATGTACTATTTCTTTTATTTCTCTTTATAGTATTTATCAGACCATGCCTAATATTTTTTTTCATCATACAGTTTGTTTCTTATTCCTCGTCTCCTTTCCTGCCCTCAGTTACATGACTACTACATTTGTGATCGAGGCCATGGCAGCAGCTAATGCTCAGCTGCGCTGGAAGAGGAGAGAGCAGGAAGAGGTGAGACTGGTACAACACATGCAGCTTAGACATTCCCATGCAACTCTTAAGATTCTTGCAGGCTCATGCTCTTGCTTGAGCTGGCGAGATATGTCCTAAACAGCAGAAGAATGACAATAAACCCTAAGAATGGCTTCTAGATAAATAAGAACCTTAATACTGGTTATGCCATTTTTTTTATTTTTTACTTATAAAAGGGTGTAAGATAATATTACTTTATTTATTTATTTATTTATTTATTTATTTATTTTTTTTTAATAAGTTCACTGCTTCTTTTTGGTTTGAGGGACATAATAGTGCATGTTATGTGGTTTAAATTTGAGTTTATGTACTTCTCTTCCCTTTTTCCTCTTTTCTTTTTCTTAAGTGGAATTAAAACTTAAATGATAAAACTGCCCAAACTACACCTACACAGTATATCATTTTTTAAACATTATCACAATATTGGCATTTGCAATATGAATATCTCAGAAGGCTGGAATATGCAAATAGTCATTCAAAGTGTTTTTGTGTATTGTGATCTGGCGGAAAAAAATGATCAAAACAATGAAGGCTATTTCTGCATGTTTAATATATTGTAAGGTGGATCCTCATCACAATATGCATGAACACACCTGCAATGGTATAATTTTGTTTACATCATGAAGCTCTGCTTAGTGTACATGTGTAAACATGATGAGTGACTTGACTGAAGATTTGAATGTCTTTACCCTCTAGGTCAGCAAAAGTGACTCTAGTTCAGACTATTCAGATGATGAGGTCACAGTCAGAGGACGGTCAGAGTCAGTTGAGACTCGACCGATTCTTTCTGTTCGTGAGTACTCGCCTCACTAATTTGACATTCCATATGACCTTGTGCATCCTGTATGTACAATGAAATACTGATATACAATGGTGACCCTTTTCTTCTATTGTAAGAGCGTGGAGGATCGGCAGACCACTTTGACATTGTGGAAAGAGTCGAGATGGGACAGATGGCCTCCATGTTTTTTAATAAAGGTAAGAATTCTCCCATGCTGCCAAAAGTAACTACCAAAGTAAAGATTGACACTAAAGCCCATTGTGTGGGATACAGTTTACATTACGAGCACTATTGGTATTTAGTCTTCCTTCGTCTGAAGTGAAAGCATAAAGCTCACCATCTCTTATTTATTTTTTCAACTCAGTGTTAAGTTTTGAAGTGGCTTTTTGATTGGAAAGTATAGAGAATATTTTTTTAACTGTAGTTATTGAGCCCTCTAGTGGTACTCAACTAGTAATGGCTCTGCTTTAGTTTGTTGTGCAATTAGGCTCCTAGTGTGCGAGCTGCTCCACTGAGAGATGCGTTATAAAGCATGTTAAAATACATGAATGTAGGAGAGATAAACTAGTAAACACAAGATCCTAGAAATGATTCTTTGAGCAATGTGATTGAAGAACCATTTTTGTTTCCCTAAAAAATCTTTCAGTTCGTGGAACCACTTTTTAGAACCACTTTTGAAAATGACAAGTGCTTGTTTAAGTGCAAATTTAGAGAACAACTACATGATATAGTTTAGTTGAAAGACATTTTAAAAAATAACCATTACATTATGTGAAGATTCTTTGTACCTTTTAAAGGTTCTTCATAGTCACACATTTCATTTATGAAAGTGTATCATTTGGTAACTTTTGTTGTACCTTTTAAGAGTTTACATGGAGGTGTTGTAATGACTCCTAGTTCTTATCTCCATCAATGTAGAGATGTCCAGATTAGAATATTTCTCTAGAATGCACCATTTCACATCAAACCACTCAGAATGTTTACACCTTGACTGACTTATGCAAAAATATATATACAGATAGCGTCATTCCCTTTTAATCCAGAGTGGCTGCTTTTCTCATAGTTAGATGAAACAGAACGTTGCAATTAGCTTTAATAGTCATCAGATTTGTCTGGATTGCAAACAACTTGGACACAGATCGGTCCAAACAGTATTTTTATTGCAAACCAATACACTCTCTTTTTATCCAGGTTAATCTCGACTGATCGGTGGCCTAGTCTGAATTTACGCAGGTGGTTAGACTGTTAAACAATTCACACAGAAAAAACAGCTTTTAGCCTCACAAACAGTATAATGAATGGCACTAACATCTTTGAACCCTTGAGGAAACATGGCTATAGTGTCTGAACCATGGATAACTAACATACAGGTCTTATTAGATTCTTGCTCTGATCGATAGAATTGTTTATTACTAAAGTATGGTTTGGGAGTTTATACTTCGTATACATTTCACATATGCTGCTTTTATTGTGGTCATTTTGTTTAGTCTGTAAAGTTAAAAGGGGCATCTGTTGCAAAGAACAAACATCTGTTGATGCTGGAATATCTGTCCTGATCAGTTTTTCCAACACCCACTTTAAGGTCCTTTCAAACGGTATACTCAGATTTCCACCCATGCCTGGTTCTAGACTTGTTTTAGGGAAACACTCTCTATTGAAAGGTTTTTTACATATCGCCTGAACTCTGGATCTGTTGCACAGTTCCATGTGTCATGTTTATGTATGATAATTTTGCTCAATTATAGTTAACAGGTTCATATTTTTGTTTTTGGCAGTAAAGAAATGCCAATGGATAATACGCTCATGCCTCCATTATTAAGTTTCTTATGATATAGAAAAGGTGATGACCTGTAGTTAGTGAAAGTGTCGCGTGTCCTTCTGCAGGAACAACAAAGAGCTACTTTATAGCCATGCAGGCCACACCGTTTCCTTTTTTTGTGATCCTCTGTGTGTGCAGAGAATGTCTCACCACTCTGCATTTTCTTCCCGGCATTACAAAATTTGGTAATGGGAACAGAAACTAGTTACAGTTATTTTAGCTGATCAGTTATTTTCCTCAACTGTTTGCTTTCAGCAAAATGAATGTGACCCAGGTTCCTTTTCATCTTATAGGTTGTGGCAAGTAAGTTTAAGAAAACAACTGCAGAAAAATATTCCAGTGAGACAGTGTGTCTAAAGTAATTAAGTAATTAAAGTAACTAACTTCAGACATAATGCCACAACATGTTTGGAGGACACTGGTGAATGTTTTTCCAGACCAGTTTGACCACTTCAGGTTTGTACCTTAATAGATGCAATCACTTAAGAAGAAGAAGACTAAGTTGTTAACTGCAAATATTTATATGGCAGGTAATTCCATATTCCTTATTGTAAGAGGCCTATCATGAAACTAATTTGAAAACATCTGATCTAAATGACCATGTTATATGTATTAAAGCAAAATTTGTCACCTGGAAAGTGAAGGAAGAGACAGCACTATGAAACAGTGTACAGAATAATATATTGAAAACGTAGCAGCTGTGAAAGTAATGATATATGTTTGATGAATGCTCTGATCCTTGTCTCTGAGCAAGTACTTATTAAGTGGATATTTTCAAAGCATTCACAGTGCATTCATCCGGAGCCGTCCTAGGTACTGCAGCAGGGTTGGAATTGTGCTGATTACTTGAATGAAAACTCCTCTGTTTAGGGAGTTTTGTCTTGGCACATAATTTCACTTTTTTACTTTGTCAACATTTTTAAGGGTCTTATAATAGAAATATTGATTCCTCCAAAAGTTATATGAAATGTAATATAAGCTAAGTTTTTAAAATATATACATTCCTGAGTTTAGAAGTGTTTAGTTTGAGGTATGAAGAAACCGCTCATTCAAGCATTGCATTGCTTCGGTTGTGTCTCTGTGCGGAGACACTCGGATGTGTCAAAACTGTTAAATCAGAAAGTTTCACAGCTGCTTTTTAAACTACTGTAGTTGTTGAAGGTCATGTTGAGGTCCATTTGGGTTTTTTCCCGATTTTCAGTGGCAATATGTAGGGTTATTGGATGTTAATAGGATGTAATTAGGAATGGTTAAATTGCCTTTGGTTATAATTACCTACTCAGACACATCACCGCTGAGTTTAATCTCCTGTCTACACACTGCAACTGTGAAGCAGAGATGCATGTAGACACCAGAAGACCAGATAATGAAAACCTTACTGAGGCAAATTGAAAGGAGAATGATGTTCACCTTGAACTACAGATGGAAGCAATTTTCTCATCTGGTGAATCTTTTTTTTCCCTCCACCCTTTCTCTTGCGACAGCATCAGAATGGTGGGCCTTTTTTGCTTCATTGTGCTGGCCATGCGAAGCGATGGCTGACTCAACAGTCTCTTACACAGCACACAGCGATGTAATACCTCAACAGCATTGTTTTTGGCATCTTCTCAAAGGGTGTGTGGAGGTGGAGGTGGGGGAACTTGGTGCTTGAAATTCCATCCTGTCCTGCCCTGTCCTTGCTGCTCACTGCTGTTTCTTCTGTCTCCAAGCATGAACCTCATCCACTAGGTGCTGCACTTGTTACACACTCGCATGAACTTGTGCACACACACGCACACACACGCATGCACACACACCCTCATGCTTTCAGCAGGGGGGCTTAGCTCTTTCTCAGAGCAGCAGTCTCTTCTCCCCGGCAGCTCTCTGGATTATTCTATTAAGGCCTGAAGTGTTAAAATAGCCCCCTGTGCGCTAACCTTTTCCCACACAGGATGGGGAGGGCCGGCCACTTTGTCCTCTCGTCCAGGTGCTTGAGTGAGAAGGTATCGATTGGCTGAGGAGATAAAACCTCTCCCAGTGTAATGTGGGATCCAAGCCCAACTCCTCTAATCATAAATGAATTAGATGGAAGCCCAGGTTACTGTAAGTGTAGAGATTAGAGCTGTTTGAATATATATTCTCTACCTACAGATGCATTCTTTATTGCTTTTGTTGAACAAAGTTTGAGTGTTGTCAAAGATCCCATTCAACTTTAGCTTGGTGTACAGATTCATGATATTATATTGAGTATCCAGTTTAAAAAGTCTACCAAGATGGACTATGTTGTTGTAGCTACCCTGAACTGATCAGTTTGCAAACAGTGACAAATTTGCCATCATTCTAGTTTTGGGTCAGTTACACAAGTAAACATTTAATTTATCACACGGTTGAGTGGGATGACTGGGATGTGACATTCACTGAAGTGCTCACTGTCATCACACCAAATCTTCTAGGCTGCACGGCTGCAGTCGTATTAGAAACACTGATGAGATGATGTGTTTTTGCACATGAATTTTGTTTCTTGCTTGGAAGATCTTGTCTAAAATATTTAATTGTTATTGCGTTTTAGAACTCCCTCTGTTTTGTTTGTCAGAACACAAGATTGGTAAAACACGTTGTAGCCTTTGGCGATGTCAGTATTTCGTAGGCCAGTAATATTAAACACAGTTTACACCTGACAGTCCTTGATAGGCAACAGCTGTTGGCTTTTCTCGCAGATCTTTCTTCTGTCTGGACCAGGTGCCACTGTTCAGGCCCACGTGTGTGCTTGTTCTGGTTTTTGGTTCTGCTATCTAGAGGAGCTTTTGATTGGTCCGTCTAAAACTTTCTTTCTCAGGATGTTAGGGACTTGTCCCTGCTGTTGTTTCCCTCAGCTCAATCATTTACGGCTTCTTAAAGCTGCTTTGCAGCAGTGACTGTTGTTAAAAGCAATGTATGAATCATATAGAGTTGAATTGAAGCACTCATACATCTCTGTAAGGATGCGGTATCTTATTTTTATTGGAGACTAGGGACAGTCTTCCTTAGAGGAACAACAGGACAATTTATCTGCAAGCTGGGGATTGTGGGTAAAATAAAATGAGCCATTTCACCCCACTGGAGAAGTGCAGATGCAGCAGCATTTTATATCAGTGGGATGCAGTACAGTGTGCACTGTTTTGTTGTGTTTGAAGGGGCAGTGTGGTGTACAGCCCCTTAATTTAGAGGGAATGCAGCTAACTTTGTGCTGTGGGAATTAATGAGCCATTTTTTATTTGTAAGGTTTTTTAAGCAAAGGCTAAGATTGCTCGAGCGTGCAGCCTGGCCTTAAGGGACCGCGCGGAGAAACCCAATCAGATGGACACTTGATCCTTGACGGCCTTTGTCTGGAGGAGTTAATGATGTGACAGGATCGCCATAGGCTCCAGGCACAGGATAGTTGCTCGCACACCCTGAGCTGAGGAAAGCTTCTCTCCCACACAAATAAATGCTCAAACCACATTTCCTTTTTTTTCACTTTTACCTTTTTACTTGACATTTAAACAGGATATTGCCACTTGTGTCTAATAGGATATTACCACAAGCTAGGACAGTGTACACTGCCCTCCTATTTCAAGTATAGCTTTGAAGTAGAAGAACAAAACGCAGTTGAAATATCTAAAACAAGCTTCATTGTGAGATTAAAGCTTTGTAGGTTACAAATGTTTTTAATGGATTGCTTTGTCAAAGTGACGTAAGCAAGTCTGAATCAGGTTTTTGTAATGCGGTTTGTGTATGATTGAGGCATGCAGATTGCACAATACTAATAGCCATCATAAAGGCTTCCAGTACTTGTTAGCCACATTAGCCTTGTAGCTGCAGTTATAAACTAAAGAAGTCCACCTACCTTTTCAAAATTTCTGCATAAATAAACCAGGATTATTTGGGAGTGGTAATGAAAGGAACCAGAGGTCTCACAGATGCCATAGACAGCCAATACACTGAATGGCTATAAGTGCTTGGCTGAGAGGTACATGTGAGGTGTCTGGCAAATCCCGTAAATGTAAATACTAAGATATGAGTTACGTAATCAAACTGGTATGCCACAAAGAAGTGCAGAACTTTCTTGAAACAGCAATGTTTGGATGCACCACAAGTAGCAGTTATGTTTAGCACTGTTGCATTGCTAGCTACAGTAGGCTAGCACGCGCACACACACACACACACACACACACACACACACACACACACACACACAAGGACAGTGGAAGTTGGGCTGTAGGAGAGCTGCTCAAAAATGAGTCATTAGAGCCGAGGTGATCTGCCAAACACAGAAGGGTCAGACACATGCCTAGACCTCACTGGATTTAGCACAGTACTGAATTTCGCAAGGCTCTGTATGATATCCATATAACGCTTCATTTATGCATCTACCCTTTAATGATGAAACTGTTTATACTCAGTTGTAGTTTAGTCAGTAGTTTAGCACATTATCCTTAAAATCTAAACTGAGAATGATGATGCAAAACCATTACAGAAAGTTTTTGGGATACATTTTTTTCCTAGTTAATGTTTTTGTAAACAACTAAACAAGCTGTATTATAAAGGAAAAGAGTAATGACTACAACTTTAGCCTATTTAGTGTTCAGTTTAGTTTTTGCTACTTTACATATTAAACACATGAAAAATATTCCATTAGTACTTTGCTGCTAGATATGGTTATTTGTAGTATAATAAGCCCCTGTTAACCTGCAAATATCATGAACATTACACATAAAAACAAGACACTAAAGAAAGGTATAGAAAAGAATCACCTCCTTCAAAATATTCATATTTGGTTGCAGCCTGAAATGAAGCCACACGCCCAAAAAGTTTTTCCAGCTGTATTTACTCAATGCAACTTCTAACATCCAAGTGAACGAAGAAAGAAAAAGTGGAAAAAAGTAAACCCAATAAGGTGTAACTAATCACCACCTCCATTGCACACCAAGCTAATTGACTTCCACCTGTGATCAGCTGTAATCATTGTGACCAGTTCAGCATAAAAACAGCTATTCCTGGAGCATTCCAGGGCTTGGTAGTGCAACTGAAAGCAAACAGTCAACTATGGGTGGCAGGGCACTGTTAAATGATGTCAGTGGTAAAGTTGTGGACAGTCAGGGGATGAAGACAAAATATTAATCAGGTTTAATCAACCCCTAGGAGCAGAGTAAAGTCTGTAATTTAGAAGTGAAAAGTATTTGGTACTTGTAGGACCTTCCCTGGATCAGACCATCCTTCCAAACTGGATGGAAAAGCAAGAAGGAAACTGGTCAAGGCCAATGGCAGTTACAGGAATTTATAGCAAAGAGTGGTCATTGTGACAGCAATATCACAGCTGCTCCTCAAATGTGTCTTGTATGGAAGGGTTACAAGAAAAAGCCACTACTCAAGAAAGGCCACATTAATTCTGGGCTGAGGTTTTCCAAAACACACATTGAAGATTCTGAGACCAAGCAGAAAAAGGTGTTGGTCAGATAAGATCAAGATCCTTGATCCATTTCAGTGATTCTGTTCTTTTCCTCTGTTGATACTGTTGAAATATGTTTCACTTGGATGTTAGAAGTTGCACTGACTAAATACAGCTTCAGGTTACAAAGCAGCAAAATGTCAGTATTTTGAAGGGAGTGATTGTTGCTTACACCAATATAGAAAATTACTATAATTGTGTTGTAGACATTGCAACCATTACTTCCTATCACTGTCACTGTAAAGAAATTGATTAAATGTCTTTGCAGTGGATCAGTTCAAATCAAACTGCTCAGAATCACAGTTGGAATTCCTCTGTACCTGTTTCTCTAATAAGGCCCTTTTCCGCAAAGGACATACAGATCTTGTCAATGTGTACCTGACAGAGAACGAGAGAGAAAAGGGGAAACAAAAAGGCTTGGATGAGGGCCATGGATGTATGCCCAGAGGAACTGACAGGAATTTTGATGGGCGCTGGTTTATCTGTGCAGGTCTGCAGTGTGAATGTAACCTTCCCGCCAACAGCGATTTGCCCGTTGATTAGAATGCGACTTTGGCTAAAGTCACAGAGAAGATATGACAGTGGGAGGCATGAGCTTTATCGCTCTGTGTGAGCTGTTTAAATTTATCACAATGCAGAAATGCGAAAATATGAAAAGAATGTAAACGTCTCTTGCAGAGTAAATGCAAACTTTGTGAAACTGTTGTTCAGGTATGTGAAACTTGGTGAAATGCTGACTGTGCTTAGTTTCAGATTTTTATATTTAGTTTTTGTGGAAACCATATTTTCAATGACTGTTTGCTGTTGTGGATGCAAAACAGAGACAAAAATGCACAGAAGTAGTTACTGTGGGGGGAAAAATCAATGAGGACTTGGCTGTGTAGTTTTCCATTCAGTCCAGTTACAGGAGCATCAGGGCCTTGTAAACATTTAACATTTAAGACCCTAGTGCAGTTTCTTAAAATTTCAAGTTCTCACCTATTGACTTTTTAGTGCTTCTTCTTGGCTATTTTAGTGCCAGATGAGATCAAGAGAGCCTTGTAAAAGCTCACTTAATGTTTTAAGGTGGTTCACGTACCAGCACCAGTATTTCAGGAACAGTTCTTGCTCTTGTACACAGAAAGAAATCTGATATTCTCAGCACTATAAGCGCCATGTAGTTCAGCTGCTCTAATACATTCTTGCATTATTGTGGAATTCTTAACATCATTTGTTTTTCATTAGGAGTGGAAATGCCTTGAGGCCTCATGATTCGATTTGAGTTATTTCCTACTAGGGCATTAACACAAAAGTCGACTAGTCGACTTCAGAGGCACGAGTCGACGCCCCCCTGAGAGAAGTCGACTAGTTGTGTTTTTTACTCTCTCTGCCCTCGCTTGTGTGCGCAGTGCAGTCTCTGCCTCTGATTAGCTGATGCTGACATGCGTTCCTTGGTTTAACCAGTTACTATAGTCCCTTCATAAAAGGGGCGGTACCGTTGGCATGTAGAGGGGAATCTAAACACGAGACCACAACAAGACGAGAGACGGCAGCAGAGGAGACAGACACACATCACATGTGTGGAGATCCTTCACTCTAGACACACAAACAGCACGGAG
>JBBIGA010000027.1:11519206-11549679 GCA_037576975.1 Alestes dentex | reverse complement strand
GTAAATTTAAGTGCACAACAGAAAGTGGGAACAGTTTAAGCCGCAGCCACTCAGCGTCCTCTGGACTGGACGACTCTTTGCAGTGCTAGCGGTGCCGTTTCAAATGCCGTGCAGGACGCCGGTACTGTTACTGTACTTTAACACCGACTTGCATGTTGTGCAGATCACCGTGCTGTTTGTGTGTCTAGCGTGAAGAATCTCCACACATGTGATGTGTGTTTGTCTCCTTTGCTGCCGTGTCTCTCGTCCTGTTGTGGTTTTGTGTTCAGATTCCACTCGCGCCAGCGGTATTGCCCTTTTTATGAAGGGACTATAATAATTGGTTAAGTCATGGAACGCGTGTCAGCGTCAGCCTATATATATATATATTTTAGTGACAGCACTTTCAGCTTCTACACTCCATTATCCTCATTTTTTTTTCTTGCCTTACAGTTGGTCTCAATATGTTCTACATCTGCATTATCGTGTACCTGTATGGTGACTTGGCCATTTACGCTGCAGCAGTGCCTATGTCCTTGATGGAAGTGTCCTGGTGAGTTCAGCGCACTTTCTATATTTTTCTAAATGTTGTATCATTTTTCGAACCCTGTCATATTTGTCCACCTTTACATGGACAGTTTGTATTCATCACATCACCCTGAGCTCACTGTTGGCAGACATGCAGCTTATTTGCTTGGGCACTTCAGATAGCTCCAGTTCTGTTTTTTTTTTTCTTTGTTTTTTTTTTTCCTTTCCTCTATGTGTCTATATTGGCCTTTAGCCTCTGTGACTTCCCCCCGTGGCTTTTGGCATTTGGCCCTTGTTGTTTGGCTCCCAGACATCTTTTTATTGCGCTGAAACCAAGCCAAGCAGCGTGCCGTTAGAAATACCATATGGGTCCAGTGCTGGCCAGCTTCATACGCCTAGGGTGGCGCTCCTCAAGCCTCTGTCTTATTAAGATGTGACCACTACTGCTTCTAAATCACCTGCCCTGTCAGAGGGCACAATAACGTAAATTTACAACCTCAAGGCGACCTAGATTATTGGCAGGTTATTTGGTCCAAAAAAGACACAGGCCCTTATAAGTGAAATGCCAAAAATGTGCATTGGAGTGCTACAAGAAGAACAGTTTTTGAGAAATATTTGATACCAAAGTAAGAGTCCCACTTTAGCATGGTCTAAATCCTGAACACTTAAGGAAACTTTAATTTAAAGAGTGTCGTACTCTATGGTGAAATATGTGGATTTGTTTGGTGTTTTTCAAGCGGGAACCTTATTCAAATTATCCTTTGCCTACAGCCTCTTCACTCTGTTTGCCTGTCTGAGCTGTGGGAAGGTGGCAGAGATTGAAATCTTGCTCCATTAATTCTATGTGAAACCTGCCTGCCTTAGCAGCAGAGGGATTTACTGTTGTATCCCCTAAGAAACATTTGAGAAATGCTTGACTCCCACAGTTTAAAGAGAGAGATTTTCCTTGCCACCCTGATCCCTCTCTGATCTGACAATTATCTGATATATCCATGCTCCACTTACGAATGCTTTCTTTCCGATCAACCATTGCAAGTTTGTAGAACAAACTTTATAGAGTGGCAAAACCTATAGTTGACATCATGAGAAATTAGAGGACGAGGTTCCGCTGCTGGGATTGATAGGTTGGTTGTCATGTAAATGAGCTAACATTAGCCTGGCAACAGATTTGTTATTGTCATTTTGTGCAAGCCTAATTTTGATTAGCTAAAACAACAGCTAAAAAAAAAAGTTATTTAGAAACAACTTTATATAGCAGTTCTGTTCAATTATACAACAAAAACACATTATCTTATTTCACACACGTCCAACCTGGCAGTAGCTGCTGCAACGAAACACATGTGGACATACAAAGGCTACTTGAAGATTTAAAGCCAATTGCATATAACCTTTTCCCAATTACCTACTAATAACCTTATATGTTGGTGTCTGTTTTGATTAGGGATGTGACTTTTTGGCAAAAACACTATCCGAAAATCGACGAGAACTATTTGAATATTATTCAGGTATTTTTTCACAAACTGTTTGATCACACGACACCGTCACTGAACAACTCACCTATAAGATGGCCTCACCCCCGTAACCACGGCCGAGCTGGTAAAGAAAGTCCAGGCTGTTATAGTGCACGACCGATCGCCTCCCCATAGTCAGTTAGACGCCAGCTGGTAGATCCGCTCTGACGCGGCCCTGCGCCGCACGGTACAGTTCAGTTTTCTTCTTCTTCTGTTATTTTGGAGTAGCCTATGGGCTAAGTAGGCCTAGTCTACCGTGCAGGGAGTTTGACTGCTAGCGACACCTTCAGGCTGAATTAATGCATTACATGAAATATTGGTTAGGACACGTCTTCATTTCTGTTCCGTGTTTTTTCGGAGTCCCTTAAGTGAGATATGGCTAAAACGGTATTCGAAATAACTATTCGATATTCGAACGTATATCGAATATTCGACTATTTGAAAATCATGTCTCATCCCTAGTTTTGATTGCAGTTGCTAGGATTTAGTTAATTTAAGTTGTCTCTGTGTTTTTACAGTGGAAATCATTCCTGCAGCGCTGGAAGTTTGAAATACAATGACACTGACCCGTGCTGGGGACCCGTGAAACGGAAAGATGCCTACAGAGTGTTTCTGGTGAGTGCAGAAAACAAACTTGTCGCTCTGTCTCTCTCCCACTCCCTCTGTCTCTCTCTTGCTTTCTCTGTCTGTATCTCTCTCATTCTCTCTGTCTCTCTCATGCTCTCTTTCTGTGTCTCTCTGTCTGTATCTCTTGTTCTCTCATGCTCTCTTTCTCTTTCACTCTCTCTCTTTCGAGCTCTCTTTCTCTCTCGAGCTCTCTTTCTCTCTCTCTCTGTCTGTATCTCTCTTGCTCTCTCGAGCTCTCTTTCTCTCTCTCTCTGTCTGTATCTCTCTTGCTCTCTCTTTGTCTATCTCTCTTGCTCTCTGTCTTTCGCTCTCTCTCTTTTGCTCACTGCGTCTGTAGACTGCTGTAGGACTGAAATGCTCACTTCAGTGGTAGCATGCAGACTGCTGTGGTGAAAACCACCTTAACCTTTCGTTATTTCTACTATGAGAGTACCACTAAGCGAATTGCAGAAACAGTACCATTTACATCAGCTGCTCATTCTAAACTTTCCACATCAAGTGTAGTGTGCACTGGACCCGAGGCTGGGGATGCATGTAGACAACCAAAAAGGAGCTGATTTCCCTTAAAAGGGTATAACAAATACTGCATCAGTGGCTGTTAACACTGACTAAATCTTCTTAACTGCTATCGGCAGCACCTTTCTCCAGTTCTCCGATAACTCATTCCAATATGGCAAGTAGTGCAATAACATCACAAAGAAGCTACATTAACATGCTTTAGGTCAAGAACTTGTAGACTAACTTTGTTCTTCACATGATGTGGTAGTTTATGATTTGATGGTTTTTAGGTTTAATAAATAGGGTGTTTATGGGCTATAAATTGCTTCTTATTAAATTAATAAAATGAAAAAAAAAAACAGATTCTACATTATGATATTGTTGAATATTCTGAAGCAAGGCAACAAGCCAGGCCTAATTGATAAATAGAAACTATTGTTGAATCATATTATCATTTGCCAAGTTTGTGTTCGTGTGCTGTTGTACGTGTACGTTTTTGTACACAAGACTTCAGTAGATATACATTTAGTACTTTACTAATTTAGTATGTGGAAAAAATCTTAAGGAAAGATAGAGGTCTCTCTCTCTCTCTCTCGCTCTCTCTTTCTTGCACATTCTCCCTCTCTCTCTCTCACTTGCCGCTCCCCCATAAGAACAAATGTTAAAGTCAAGAGAGCAAGCGCAAAACAGAGAGGGAAACAGATAAAAGACATTTTCTCAAGACTCCCCTCTCTCCCTCCACATTGTAGAGTTAGTGTTAGTGTGTGTATGTGCACATGTGCCCTTGAAGTGTGTGTAGAGGTGCGGCAGCAGAGGCTGGTGTGATTTCCTGCTCTGCTTTAACTCTGCTGGCCGACAGTGATGGATGTGCTGATCTTCTCTCTCTGTTTCCTCCCCCCACCACCACCACCTTGTCCCTGGAAATGGAGGAAGGCACGCATGCAATTTCCCCATAAAATGCATTGTTTCAGCTCCTTTTATCTGTTCACTCAGATAAGCCTCTTAGCACATGTTAACGAAAAAGAATTATGCAGATCTTCTAATCTCTGAGATTTGTTTACTTTGCCGGTGCATGGTATGTTCGCCCTTTGTGTTCAGCTCATCTGTGGTTTCACAAACACAGCAAGGTTCTGTACTGCTGTATATCGTTTCCGGATGCTCAACAATATCTTAAAAATATCCTTGAATAAATACATTCTTGAATAAATTATTGCTTTAATGAAATATTAATCAGGTCTACCTCAGTACTCAAAGCTGTTCAGTGTCTCTGGGCCATACTTTTCAGACTCAGAGATTTGGTGGGGTCAAATGTTTTGACCTTTCGTCTGGAGCTTAGCTTCTTTCATGAGCACTCAGAATGATTGACAGCTGTGTTAAAGCCTCAGCTCTAAACTGAGCTGTCTGCTCCAGGAATGGGAGGGGTCAGTGACCCAGTGCAGAATTCAGTACCTTACGAGGAGGAAGGCTGTCATACTAACTTGCATCTTAGTACAAATCACCAAAATGATAGTGACTACTCAGTTTACACATTGCCATCACATCAAAAAAATTTTTTACACACCTTAATATCTTCTTCTCTGAGCTGCTGTGAGGAAGCTCTGCAGGTCATGCTCTTCTGACATAAAGCCATCACTAGTGTGTTCTGTTGTACATGTGAAGAATTGTTTATGGCATAATTCTTCCTATAATTAAGATGTTTTTGATACATCCTTATGACCAGACCAGAACTATTCACAGTTTGTCTACAGCACTCAGGCAATGCTGTTTGATTATCAGGACTTGACAGAGCAGCGAACAAGCTAGATAGATAACTAAAGTTAGCTGGCAGCAAATGCAAAGTTTGAAGCTGAAGCGTTACCTAAACAGGCAGGGGACGAGATGGAGGACATGAACTAATATGATGATGAAGGAACTATCCCCAGTGCCTTTACCAGTTTGTCCTCCACTGCTGGTGGGTAATACAAGTTTATCTGCGGAAGTGAGCATTTCCATAGCTCGTTTTCAGAAACTACTTAATGTACTGCAAGTACGTCAGTGGGCGGAACCAAGTGGGCAACTCAGCCTTTTTTTTCCTGGACAAGCCTGAGCCTAAAGAAGAGAACATACAGAAACACAGTAGATCAGGGAGGCATGTTCTGTGCACAGATGTGAACGCAATGGAAGAAAACAAAGGCTTGGGAACCTGCTTACAAAAGCTGCTGGACCTGTGGTCTCCTTTGTATATAAACGCACAGAGCTATAAAATAGAGATGTTCGTAACATTCGTTAATACAGTTTAAAATATGAATGACATCATTATTGAATAAATACAGTTTGACGTATAAATAATGTAAAAACCTAGTATGCTTTTTAGATTCAAATAAACCTTTTTGGTTAAATGCCTTCTCATATCTCTTTAAGGAAAAGCACATTTGATATGTTTTCATTGCATCCCTGAAGTTCTTTATGCAAAAAAAAAAAAGTAAGCGTCAAACCCTGACGATGCCAACTTATAAAGTTTTCTGTCATGATGGAAGTGAACTTCCATCTTGCCACCAGTCTTTGTTCTGGACAACCCTGACCTTAAATGAGAGCGTACAGAAACACAGTAAATCGAGGAGACATGTTCTGTGCAGAGGTGTCTATGACAGGAGAAAGCATAGGCCAAGGAACCTGTTTGCAGAAGCTGCTTCACCAGTGGTATTCTTAGTGTCTTTTTAGCATTCAGACCTAAAATGGCTACTAAATTATAGAGGTGTTCATACCGTTTAAACAGTTTAAAGTATAAATTACATAACTGCATTATCTTGGCTCTTAATTCAGTAAAGCTAAACACAGTCTGAAAGATCCTGGAACTTACTTCTGTATCATCGCTGCTATCTAGATAAACAAAAATCTATCTGTCTCTCTGTGTCATGCAATTTGACATGCCCAAGTGTCTCTTCTGCAAACTTTTCTGTGATTATAATTTTTTAAACATTTTAAACCAGGTTTACTGGGGCGTTATTGTTTAGATCTGTACCCTTGAGATCAATATGGTCAATACATATAACCTTAATTTGTTTCATGGAAAAGGTATGTTGGAAAACAAGATATTACCTTGATTGCCTATGTAAAACTAACTATATCCGAGACATTGTTTGGAGCATAACATAGTGATCTATTTTATCTATGGATGATTGTGTTCGCACTGTCATAGATGTCATTTTGTTCATAGTCAGATATCTGTTTCATGTGGACATGTGTCTATTCTGCTGTGCTTAGAGCAGTTCTCCCTTTTAATGAGCGAAACTGACCAGTCTGTGGTCAGATGTTTGAAGCCTGACTGAAGGGAGTGTAATTGCACAGCTTAATCACACAAAGGCCTTTGTAAACCATATGAATGTGTTCAGCACAGTGTCTTCCTCAATAATTCAGCATTTAATCGAATACATGTGCAATCTCAGCAGGACAACCACTAAGAATCCTGACAATGAAACATGGCGGTACTTAATTATTTAGTTTGTTGTGTAGTTAAAAAAAAAAAAAAACTGAACTGAGTCTGTTTGTAAAATGTATAGTCTTTGATTTTCCAGGAAGGAAATGAATTACAATATAGCTGAACATAATTGGAGTTCGTAATTACTTCTTTTCTTTTGGTTATGCTATTACTTTGATATAGGAGGGTGCTGTAGAATAAGAACGCCATGCAATTACTGCATCCATTCTGAGTTTAGTTTTATATTGGTTTTCTGCAAACTCCCATCACAAAAACCCATAAACAAGGATATTGAGTTGTAAATTATATTCATGGTTTTGTTTCATGATGACAGTACCTCCTTGCTCTTGAGAGGGCAACTTGTTTTCATCTTTGAAGAGATACACCGTAGTTTTATTTCTTGAATGAATTATATTTTTGACCACTGTGATGAAGTGGAAAGAACACTAAGTAGAACTGAAACTTAGAACACTGGAAATTAATCAAGAATGAGGTAATTGAGGGGAGATTAAGCCTTAAAAGACTGTTCCTGTTTTGCTCTTTATATAATTTTTATCGAATTAACTCTACAGTCAAGTAATTAATTGCTTTTGCGTTAAGTTTTCATTCTGAATGACTCTGCATTTCTGCCTTTCATTTCGATGTCAGAAACTGACAAACATTTTGTGTTTTTAATTTATTTATAGTAAAATATTTCCTTTCCTACGTGAACATGAGGTATTGATGAAAAGTTTATAATCTGCTCATTTATTAAAATTTGACTTATTGCAAAGGGGAAAAAAGAATTATATCATGCTTTTTTAATCCCTCAAAAGTCAAGGTTAAGTCATGTGAGAAGAGTTTGTTCTTGAGATGACGGAGATGCACCATGACCTGTGAAACTAGCTGTTCATCAGTCAGTCAAGCAGGAACTCTCACTTTCATGTTGCTTGAAAAAATTAATTATAGTAACAATGACATTCATCAAGTAGTTATTATAATTACTGGGGTGAGCCGATCTGTTACTCAGTTTTAATATTTGTATAATATGGGCCAAAATCACTGGATTGGATGTCCGGAAGAAGCCGGAACTATCATGTAAATACTTAACTAAACTTTGAGCAACATGCTGTAAAGAGGGATACACAAATAAGAACATGAGTAACACAGATGAACAGCAAGGCTGTGTCTCAAATGGCTCCCTACTATTATATATGCTCATACATACGTACATACACACACACACACACACACACACACACACACACACACACACACACACACACATATACATATATATACATATATATATATATATATATATGTATATATAATGTATGTGTGTGTATGTATATAATGTATATAAATATGCATGCATACACGCACACTTCCTTTTATCTAGTTTGAATTTAACAAAAGCAATGCTGCTGCTCTGTGCCTAGGCTCTGATGTGCCCGGGGCACTAATGTAGTCTAATATTTCTGTTGGACTCTATTTGCTATGCTGAGGAGGTCTGCGTGGTAACCCACAGGGACTGAGGCAGATATCCACCATGTTAGTTTCCCAATGAGACCTTAGTAGAGAAAGAGGAAAGATTAAGGGAAGCAGTTATGATAATTCTTTCACCATACCATGGCTGTAATCCCAGCGTGGGTGGCTGTCAGGTATACAGGAAAAAAAGGCAGAGGGCACTGTTGTCAGAGTGAGACAAAGCAAAGCAAAGTTGGATCAGATTCTCTGAACCTCTGTATGTTTATGAAGGCAGTACACGCAATAGATGTTGTTCAAACGTAGACTATCTTAGGCTGCCTTGCTTTGTAGTGTCTGGTATTTATTTGATGAGCTGGTTGTAGTTTGAAAATACAGGTTCCTGAGCAATACTTATTTGATAATCAGTGTTTGGTTGACTGTTATCCGTTGGTATTCTTCTTATTAGGGCTGGACAAATGTAATTATTTGCCCTGCGATCAGGAAGTTGTGGGTTCGATTCCCAAGACTGCTGAGCACCTCTGAGGTACCCTTGAGCACTGTCCCCACATACCACATCCCGGGCGCTGTGTTCCTGGCTGCCCACTGCTTCACTCTGTGAATGGGTTAAATGCACAGAAAGAATTTCATGCTGTTCACACTGTGTGCTCTCGTGTGTTCACGTATGACAGAATGATCACTTTCAGTTTAATATCCCACAGATTAATTTTATGAACAAACTTCCTGCTGACAAAGTGCTAATACTTAGTGGCTTTTCTAATTTTGTAACAAACCGTCTGAAATATGAGACCAAAATGGCAATTCACAGTTGACCATCGACAATTGTATTTAAAAAGTTTTACTAAAGTTTTACTAAAACTAAAAGAGTAATATTAAGTATTAAAAATAAGCTATCTCCTGGTTTTATTGGTTATCACAGTTTTAGTTATTTTGGTAGCTTCTTAAAATCAGCATTGTATCAGTCTTATCACTCAAACCATACTCCTTACAGAACGACATGTTGCAGCTTTCTGCTCTTAAATGTTAATGGTGCACAGTCAAATTATAACAGTTATAAACAAAACCTTGTATATCCATTTTTGTCATTTTCAAAGTTTTGTGATGAACTAATTGAAATTGTCCAAAATTACTTGGAGAACTGTTTAATCACATAAATCAAAATTTTAATTTGGGATATATTTTTCTTTCTGCTGTAAAAAAAAAAAAAAGTGGGAACATAAGGTTTTGTTTCAAAAGTAGCAGAGTGTTTCTGTAAGTCTGTAGTGTTGAATATTTTCATTAACATCAGTGTGCCTGTTGCGTTCCCTCACTGAAAACGTCTGAACACTGGAAACAAGACTAAACTGGGGCTAGTATTAAAAGAAGCTATGTCTGAAACCTAGTCTCCTCCTGCCTGCCCTTTTTCTCCTTTTTAAACCTTGCAGTGGATTAAAAATGTTGCTTTATTTCCCCCTTTGTCATTAAAGTCACACTGGCTATCCTGTGTTTTAGCGGTGCAACAGATGATGGGCTATTTTTAGGCTCTGGTTCAACAGCTGTCCCTGAGTATAACTATTTTTAAAGTTTGACCCTAAACCCAGGCAGCGCTCAGCTTCTGGAAATATGAAAGCGGCAAGTTGGCGAAAGAGAGAGGAGCAAGGTTAGGGTCGTTTGTTACCCGAGCAAGACAGTTTTAAAAGCCAGACAGTAGATGCCATCGTGCTGTTGCGTTGTCTGAAGCAGGTGTTGCCTTGGCTTTTTGCTGCCAGACCTGTCTGAGAGTTTGAGTGTTAGCTGGTGTGACTCCGGCGCCTCACAGAGGCATTAACTGGACAGAAGAAGGGTCAATACATTTGTATGGTGGACTTTCTTCAGTGGCCTCTGTGGACCCTTCACTCCTCTCACTCTCCTGACACCATCGGTTCCAAGAGATCAGTCTTACAGCCTTTATTGTGGCAAAAAGAAAAAGGCTAATTCCAGCATAATGGGCAAGTCTAAACAGCACAGAAGGTGGCCTGTCTGCTCAGTTCGAGACGTTGCTTTGATCAATTGTACAGTTTCACGCTGTGGCGCAAGGCTGCCATTTTATTCATCTTGGCCGCCGAAAGCTCTTAAGAAGATCAATGGGCTGAGATTTCATCTACTGTTGATTGATTCTGGTGTCCAGTTCAAAGACTTTCCTTTGCTTCTCAAAAGCACTGGGTTATCTGCTAAGTTCTGTATGGCATTTAAATGCTAAAGGCGCATTCACATCGATCATACTTTACAGTGAACTTTTACATTTGCGAAGAAAGAGCATGAAAACTTTGGAAGTTGGATCATGACCCCTGAACTTGTTTATACAGATTTTGCCCATTATTCTATCTGTAGATTACACAAATTTAGAATTTTCTGGATTGCCAATTGCTATGATGTTGTTTTATAAGATAAAACCTTAAGGGGGCATTTTCCACATTTTTCTTTCAGTTTCTTGCATTTTACTCAACTTACCTTGTTCTCTCAGTCCTTTAGAATTAAAGAAGCCATTTTTGTGTCAGCCGCAGCACATTAACTTGATGCTACAATGTTATTGTCACTGCTGGGCTAAGAATTATGCACAGCCCAGACTACTCACTGATGGTCAAGTCAAGTAGGTTTATCGTTATTTCAGTCATATACACAGTATAGAGTGGAACAAAACAACATTTCTTCAGGACCATGGTGGAACACAAAGAACCAAAAAAAAAACCACCACCACAGACTATAAAAGTGCAGGCATGACAGGAATACACAGAGTGCAAAGACAGAAAGAGAGAGAGAGAGTGAAAGATAAACATGAGCAACAATGCAGTATCACAGGACAGGACAACATACATTGCACTCAGCAGGAGTATGAATACAGAATGGTGACAGATACTGTATTATAACAGCAGAGTCATTAAAGTGCCATAATGTGAAGTTTGACGTAAGGTGTATTTGTGTGTATGATTGCGGTTTATGGTTTAGATTCTCTCACAAGTTTCCATCATAGAAAAGAGACCTTTCAGTAACCACCTGTTTCCACACACACACCCATGCCCACACACACTAACACTTGTGCTTAATTTCATGACTGGTCTACACCAGTGTACTTGGATAGGATTGTGTCAATTCTCAGGATGATCAGAGAGGCAGATACTTGACTGTCACACTAGTGGCCTAGTTGCAATCTGCATTTTATATTTGGGTCACATGATGGCATTGATTGGATTCCTGTAGCAGCGATTGATGGTCAGTAATTTTACTGTGAAACACTGTATTCTACACATTTCTTATGCAGTGACTTTTGTGATTTGGTTTGTGCATTCCTTTCTTCCCAGTCTTCCACATGTGTACTTGGTGCTTTTATGTTGTAGGCAAGTGCTCCTTGTATATCTGAGTCTCACTCATAGATGGCTTCTTTCACAACATGCACAACATTGCCCACAGTTGCTGATCACAAAAGTTGTCACAGTTGTCTGTAGCACAAAAACATCAACACGATGATCATCAATTCACCCTGCCTACATTTTATGGTAGTGTTGTGACTGTTTCAGTGCTTGTTTTTACCTCGTGTCAAGCTCCTTTCATGGTGCCCTTGCGTAGCAGTTGACTGTACTTAGAACACTCTGTGACTTAAGACTTCTGACACACTATTTATACTGTTTTGGTTTGTGGCAGGGTTCAGCTTTCCTTGGAGCACAATTTAGCTGTAGCTTCTCCATTCAAAGGGTACTCTGAGCTTCAGCAGCACCCGCACAGACAGCACTGCAGGAAGATGACGGTGCAGATGGTTTAGTGGAGATTATCTCAGCAGGAGGAAGTGTTTGTGCAGTGGTCCACAGGAGGAGCGTCCTCTCCAGACCACAGCCAGACACTCAGCCCACCGCAAACACTGCCTGACCTACAAACACACAAGGAATACAGTAGGAGTGGAGAAAGAGAGTGGGTGCTAAAATACTGAAAAGTGATCCAGTTTAAAGCATTCTAAGCCTTTAGAAGAATGTGATGAAGCCAGCAAATCAGCTCCAGCTCTAATGTCCTCTGTGGGACATGCATGGTTGAGTTTCCAACCATAATCGTTAACACCATAACTTTTAGCCCCACCACAGTTAAAGTACTGAAAGACAAATGTCTAAATCAGGGCTATGCCGTGCAGTGTCTTTACTCTTTACTGAGCGTGGTGGTGTAAATTAAGTTTTCATCTTGCTGAATAAGGAAAAGAACAGAAAAAGAACTGTTTGACTTTTAGCACTGTGCGAATGCAGTTTGTTGTTTAAGATGTAATTTATAGAGACTAGACAGTTACTGGTTTTAATGATGTATAAACCCCATTGATGATACAGACTTGTAACAGTTTACTCTTTATGATTGTTATCTTCCAGGGCTGGCAAATATTAGGCATCAAGTGAGCAGTTAGTTCTTTAAGTTGATGTGTAGGAAGCAGGAAATCAGGCAAGCAAAAGGGTCATGGTGTGCCCAAAGCTCATTTATGAGTTTTGTGAGCAGAGGCTAGCCTGTCTTGGCCAGTCCCACAGAAGAGCTACTGTAGCACAAACTGTAAAAATGTAAATGACAGAAAGGTGTCAGAACACACAGTGTATTGCTGCTTGCTGTGTAAGGGGCACAAACTGGTCAGAGAGCGTAAGCTGACTCCTGTCTGATGCTGAAAGTGTGTAAGTAAGTGTGTAAAGTGGCCGTTTGCCACGTGTGAGCAGTACAGCATACAGTGTGAAAATGTCCTCTGCTTTTAACTGATTCACCCAAGTGAAGCAGTGGGTAGCCAAAAATGCAGCGCACAGGGGGCGGTGTGTGGGGTTGGTACCTTACTCAATGTTACCTCAGTGGGGCCACTGGCAGTAGAGGGATTTGAACCAACGACCTTCCAAATACAGGGTCAACTCCCTAAGAACCAGGCCACTAGCCACCCCACAAAATAAAGTATGCTCATTTGCGAATCAAGTAGGTACTGGCACAGTACCTTTGTTTTGTTTTTTAAACATCAGATGGACAGCTAGGTGCACATGTGTCATTTATCTGAGGAAGAGATAGTACCAGTGTTCACTAGCCAGCAGAGGCCGTGTGATGTGAGAAAAGTTGAGTACTGCTACCTAAACATTGTTGCAGACCAAGAACTTCCCTACATGGCAAAGGTCAGTCCTAATGGCAGTGGCCTCTGGCAGCAGGATCATGACAATAATGGAGTGGCACGAGGGGAACCTTTACAATATTAGGCAGATAAATTTTTATTATGGCTCATAATGCTTTTAGGTGTATAATTTACAGTTATAATCTTCAGTCAACAGTAGTATTACTTGTAGCAATTGCATATTTATTTTACATATGCTTGACTTTATTCTTATAAAGAAATACGAATATTTGAATCAAAGTTAATGAAAATATTCATTATTAATACTAATAACGTGTTGTATTAATTGTAATAAATGTGGTAAAAAGTGTGTAATACCATATAATACCAATAATACCAAAAAACGTGATGACATTTTCACCCTACCCAATACCTAGTGATTAATTTTTAATTTCAGCAATGTCTCAAAGTTCCTTTCACTGAAAATTGGCTGAGGCCTGCTAGTGCTGTTTGTATGTCTCTGGCACATGCAAATGAAGAGAAAAGAAGTGCAGGTGTTGCGTGTGTTGAGAGGAAGCTCCCTGCTGAGTACAATATTGTTCTCTGCTCAGAAAAGGCGGTTATCTGGTCCAAGGACATCGCAGAATGATGTAATGGTCTTGCTCGTTGGGTGGCCGGACAGAGTTGGACGTGACGCTCATGAAAAGATCCCTTCTGCCACATGATAAAGCCGCACATTTGAAACATCCTTTGTCATGAGGATATGCTGCAGTGGTCCACATTAAAATCTTTGTGACCTTGATGTTTGTACTCACATGTCTGTATTAGTTTTTGCCACAAGTTTTAGGTCTTTCGTTTTGTCTGGTTTTTGGAATTTGAACACAAGACTTAAATTTCACGGCAGGGCATATATCTGTGAAGCCCATGGGACAGAAACTCAATGAATGCCCAAAGCTCTACAGAACAATAAAAAGGGGAAAAATGGGGAATAGTCAGGCTGTAATAAAGAGCATGTCTTTCAATTACATCTTGACATGAGACATATCCCTGAAATGTCCTTTTAGCTGATTTATTATTTCATATTTCATAAGGTCTTTCATCATCACAGTGTAGTGGGCCCAGGTTGAGATGATGTTAGTCCCTCTGTAGCTGCTGCATTGCGGCTAGGCAGCCTATTTATTGCTATATGCTGTTATTGTTGTTGTATTTTTCTATTTTGTTTTTCCCCAAAAACCAAACTCTCATAGGATTATCCTGACGTGTGGTAGTGGGGATATGAACAGGGGTTAACATCATTTTTTGTTCTAGTAATCCAATGAGTACCTACATGAATTAATTGGTACTCACCAAAATTAAAAATCTTCCACCTCACTATCCATGTTATTCTCACTTCTGCTGTCAGTTTCATCAGTCCTGCTACGCATGTTAGTGATATGTGGTCCCAACTTTGATCCCGAGCCTCCTCAAAAGTACATCTTGTGCAAAATTATGATTGGCTGTGCGTGTTTTGCGTCATTGAATGCAAGAAGGAACATACTTTCGAGAGTTTTAAATTTAATTTGTCTTTCCATTGATCAAGGGATGCCTTTGACCTTCCTTCTTGACAAGCCTTTTCTCGCTCCATGGCCTTGCTACAGTAAACCCCCACAAAGTCACAATTCAGAGTTCGCGGCCTCAGTCGTTCGTGGATTTTCGAGTTAGAACCTAGCTAATAATTGTTCACGGAAACACCCGCAAATTCGCAGAAACCGTAACTCTCTTACGCTCTTTCTAGCTTCATGATTATTAAAAAAACGTATGGCTAAAACATTTAGCCCCCATAAAGTACACACTTTTTCTTATTTTAAAATGTAATCATTGTTTTCCTTAGCTGAGTTGTGGTAGTAAGAGATGTATGAAGTTACTCAAATTAGGTACGCATTTGCGTCGTGAAGACTGCTGCGCATTTTAGTGTTTATCCCACGCATGCGTACTTGCGTACCACTTATGTCAGCCCCTGGGTATAAACCTCTGGGTCATATTATTCTGTTCTTTTGACGTTATTGAAAGGAATCGTCGTAGTGGTGTGATTACACCCCCTTGGTTCAGCCAGCGACTACACAGCCGCACATCCAGAAAACTGATGCACTGTGTGTTCTGACAGCTTTCTGTCATGTTACAGTAGTTCTTCTGTGGGAACATCCTAGAAGATCTGCTGTTTTGGACCCTAGTATCACCTAGATCCTTATGCTTGCCCACATTTAACTTCAAGAAACAACTGTTCACTTGCTGCCTAATATGTCCTACCCCTTGACAGGTTCCATTGTAATAAATTAATCAAATGTTATTCACGTCAACCATCGTCTGATTGATGGATACTTATGGTTTGTTTGTGGATAATGGATAAAAGTTCCCCAGTTACAGCAGAAAGATGCAAATACACTACCAGCACCTAGTCAACAACATGGGATGCAACAACATCCACCAAGCACCACCCAAGCGTACAAACCATCAGAGATACAATAGCGACAATAACAGTCACTCAGCATTTTCTGCAGAGATGTTTATTCTTGCTCTTTAGTTGTAGTAATTATCTCGTAATATATCTGTTTTTATCTCCTCTATCTATGGCTTTAGATAAGATGAATATTGTAAAACCTCTATCTGTATTTTATGCATTACTTCAAAGATTCTTTTGCTTTACTGTTAATGACTATAAATGAGCAATGAAATCTACCTTTACATTTTATACTATGGTAAAACCAAAGAACAGTGTAGAACAGTGCAGCCTCTCTTCAGTTACATTTAACAGTTGTTAAGGAAGTATAAGGTCATATTGGGATGTCAGAAAGTCACACTTCTGCTGACGGCAACACATTAGACTTCAGCTAAAGAGAACCATTGTAAACTTGAAGCGAAACCACAAAGTCATTACAGTGATGCCTCCTATATTGGAGCCTGTACAGTGGACATAGCTTTGACTAACGGTGCAGTTACTGGTGTAATCATGCAGTAAATTACTCTTAATGGAGGAACAATTCTTAAAAATGTATCGATGTATTTTTTTTATGGAGGGCCTTTAAGGGGCAGCAGCTGGCCCGTGAATGGCGGTCTAATGCAGCAACGTGACAGGCTCTTCCACAGTGACTTATAGGTTCTGCTGCAATTATAAATAGTGACTCCAGGTTTGTATACATGCACTTGAGCTTCAGGTGACTCAGATCCCCAGCAGTGCATGAGTCACTTGCTCCAAGTGACCAGCTGTGCTTTACTGCCCATGCTGGCCCGCATTTTCCAAATGTAGCTTTGTCACAGTCAGTCTGAATTTTTTTTTTCCTTGCTTTCTAAGAATGCTTTAAATCGGTGCTGGTACATCTGAGCAGGTGGTGTGGCTTTCCTTTCTCTGAATCACTGTTTTGTTTCCTGGATCAAAATTGTCATAATTTGTTTCAGTTTGGTTTCAAACAATGAGTATTTTGTGCAATAATTCAGCTTCTGTAAGTGGTACATAGAAATAGTGTAAATCTCAAAATGATTTCATTCAGTGCATCATTCTGATTTGTTTTTAAAGATAAACTGAATATAAAGGTGTGTGGAGGAACCGTTTACACTGGGGGTGTCAAGTGCAAAGGGCTGGTGGGGCTACAGGTTTGTATGCCCTTGTACATTTTTGCATTTCTAGTACATTGTCCTTCACTAGAGTAGAGACTGTTACCAGCTTCTGAAATTGTGTTTCTCATGTCTAATAGTTAGGCTCAAGGCATTTATGCAAGGTCTTGTGTAAAAATGAATAATTGTACTTTATAAAAAAAAAATGCACCCATGTAATAAACTGTTTCTTTAATGTGCTCACCGTTTGTAAGTAAATGTGTTCTTGCAGGCAAAGTAATGGAATAGATGAATGTGGCCCACCAGCCTTCCTCATCTAGTTTTAGCTTTAATTGAGCTGAGAGATGACTGTCTCTAGGGTCATATTGCTAATTAACAGTAAAAGCCTGTATAAAAATGTCTCATGGAGAGACAAAGGTCACCAAATTACCATCCACCTCCCGAGTCACAGTACTGCTTTTACTCTCAGCAAATTTTATTACATCTTCCCTGATTATGAAACATGCTTAGTACTGGGGAAAGTAACGTTGCTAAAAGTTGAACTTAATTTTGTTGTGTGTACTAATCTGGGGTGGGAATTTCTGCAGATCCCAAATGAGATCATGATACGTTTCTGTTGTAATATTTAAAAGGTTAATAGTAATGTAAATGTTCTGTTCAGTCCCCAGTCCATATGCTTTATCCAAGGAAATTAAGACACAAAATATTCCTGTACTATGAATGTACTATTTTTGTGATTTCCCCAAAAATCAACACATAAATCCGGCTATTCGGCCTGCAGTA
The DNA here is from genome assembly GCA_037576975.1 of Alestes dentex. Taxonomy (NCBI): domain Eukaryota; kingdom Metazoa; phylum Chordata; class Actinopteri; order Characiformes; family Alestidae; genus Alestes; species Alestes dentex. The sequence continues at coordinate 11,532,176 of JBBIGA010000027.1, read as the reverse complement.
GTTTAACGTAGCCCATTTATGCTGAAGCTGTAAGAGGTGTTTAAGCCTGGAATAATAAGACAAACGGTCTATTTAATTCTAATGATTAAGAGAAGTTAGTCTCACAAAACTGTATTGGGGAAATTACATGTACACATCCACATCAGGGGGAAAGGGAAGATATGGACCCTAAAGATATGTGATCTACTGAGTACATCCAATGTAACATACTTTGTCAGTGGATAATTTCTAAAGATTTATTTCAGAAGACTTGTTTTTTGAGTGAAATTTGAACTCAAGGGAGATTAACAAAGTGTTTCTTATTCAACTAAAAAAAGAATTGTAAAGACAAATCGACATTCAAGGAATATGAACGCATTACCAAAACTGTCCTTTCATTTACACATTCAAAACATGCTTTTTAAATAGACAAGGCAACCCATTTAACAAATGTTTTTATCTCGAGCGATTTTGTTAATTCTGTTTTCTGCGTGCAGACCAAACCTTTAATCCACTTCAGTGTCTAGTACCTCCACTGATTGAAACCTTGGTCTCACCCGAAAGAAATTGCCAGGTCTTATGAATTAAGATAGAAATGCAATTTGATATTCTTAGTTCAACAATAGGCTTCATGCACATTGCAAATATTCATAATTTAGATAATAAACTATCAACAATTTCCTCATTTATTAATGCTATTTTTGTATTTATTGTGATGCAAAGCTACATGGACTATTCTCTCAGTACAAGTCAAGTAGGTTTAGTGTCATTTCAGCCACATACAGAGTACACAGTGAAACAAAATAACATTCCCCCAGGACACAAGAACAAAAACAGAAACAACACAAGACTACGTAAGTCCCAGCACTGATATTAAGGCAGCACTGTATTACCACACCTTAACTGCATTTCCTTATAATTTTAGCTTTTTTGTTTGTCAGAAAAACTTCTGCTTCACTTATTTGATGAGGATCCTTCAGCTAGTCCTGATAATCAGGTGAGGAACTTCCATACAGGCTATGAAAGTCATTGGAAAAAAAAAAAAACTTTAATACAAAACTGCATAATTTAATACAAAAGTGTATAATCTAGGTGTTTTTTTTCCCCAAAAAATAATATTCTTAAAAGTATAACCACAGTGTCTAATTAGTGAGAAGAACCATTCTTGAATTAACCATGGTGTTTTGCCATCAGCCTTGAACCATAATGCATTCATATTATTTTTCTTTTACTGGTGTGATTGGCAACATCTTTGTGTGATTTAGCAACATAATGACCACTGCGGCTGTTTTACTTTCTGTTGCATCATGCAAACGTGCTTTAGCTTATCTGACATTGTAGGCAAAGATCAGTGCATGAGCACGAAGAAAAACATTCCTTGTCTCTGGTACTTCATGTTTCACTACACGTCGAGGTCCAGCAGGAGGTTGCCGGGCCATACCAGTCAGCATACACATGAACTTCCTGTCAGACTGACTCACACCATGACAGAACCAGTGGCCTGTCCAATATCTGATCCACCTCAATGACTTTATAGAACACCTTTCCTTGAAGGAGAATTTCACTGAAGGGAACAAAAGCAGCTTGCAGCATCAATCAAATTGTTGTCGATGCTGGGAATAAACTGAACTGACTGAAAGACTCTGTCCTGTGGAGATTAGGAATGGCCATGGTTATTCAAATACACTTGTAGAACCATGCAGAATATTGGGATACTGGCACACAATGTTGCCTTGCTCAAAGAGAGCAAGACGTTAATAAATAAATAAAGCAGAGCCTTTAATGGGAGAAGTTCAACCAAAGCTCTTGATTTATTGATTAGTAGGTCGGGTAACCATGTGCCTAAAATACACAATATAAATCATTAAACCAACCCAAACAATTGAGTACAGGTGACTGCTATAATTTCCTTTTTTCCCCCATTTATAACAGTGTAAAGTATTTTGTTGCTGGAACAGTTGAACACCTATTTGTTTACTATCCAGATGCTAAATAGAAAATTTGGTTATAAGGTCCGTCCGTACTAGAGAATTTATCTGTGAAATGTCCTTAATGCAGGTAGTAATGTCCTTTGGTAATATTCTGGTCTTTGGTTTTATGGACCAAAGGGAGGCTGACCACAAGGCTCAAACTTTGAGTGAAGAAATGGCTTCAGGTCAGACCAGTCACACTCATCACTGATAGACTTTTGAGACTCCTGTTATAATTTGTACTGATAAGACTTTTTCCAGCAAACAGCTACAACCAACACTGACACACTAGCGTGAGTTCTATGAGGCCTGGTGGCACCAAATGTAACTACTGCATTAAGTAAAGTAAAACGGTAAATCAGAAATCTTGAATTTCAGCATTGTGGAAAGCGAAGGTTTTGCGTTCCTATTTAATTCATTTTTTTTTTATTACAATTAAAATTAGTTGTAAAGTAAAAAATATATATATTTTTGTTAAATTATTCAGCCATTTTATTCTTTTGACAGCCAAAATTTCCATGCATCTCTGGTTTTAATTGCTCTTTTTTCCCTCTAAGGAAGAGGAACAGGGAGGGCATCGCTTTATTTGTTAATGTGGCTTTTTAATTATGGCCACTGACATAAGAGTGTTCAGAAGGTTAATGATGCTTTAAGCAGGCTCACTTTCATCTTAGCACACAAGCACAGTGCTGCCCTCAGGTTTCAGCTCTTCCCTACTTTCCTTATTTTAATTTTCTTTTCCTTTCTGGACTTTTTCTGCCTGTCCGTTCCTTCCTTTTTTATTGTAGTGACCACCTTGGTTTTATATAACTCAAACAACTTAGATGAAAGTCTAATTGAAATAGGTACTACCAAGTAGCACAAATAGTTACGTATTTTCTAGTAAACAGATATAATTTAATAACATTTGTCTTTAGCAGTGACAAATGAAGTGACTGTCCTGCCAGGTCCCAAGTGGATCAGCTATAGGCAGAGTTTCTTTTTTTCTTCTTTTACCCTCTTTTGACACATGCCACACTCTAGTTGTCACTCTCCAACTTCCAGCTGTGGTCTTCACAGCTTCTGTCCGCACTTCATGCCTCCCTCTACCCTCATCTGTCACAGTAGGGTTCCAGCAACCAGGGTGCACAGAATAGAACACAAGTTCTTAAAGCAGAACCAAAACACACAAATAGATGAATAATTTCTTTTATACAGCCAATAGGACAGCATAATTTAGGAAAGCTGTTAGAACCAGCAGATGTATCAGTTCTGCAGGTCGCCTAGAATATTTCCTGGAGGGTGTTACGCTGGCGATCAGGTCTGGTTGTCTGTTTAATCATTGCTCTACATAGTAACGTATACAGCTCTGGGGGAAAAAAAATGAGACCACTGCAGTTTATTTTTAAATCAGCAACTGACAGCCATTCCATGCCAGTGTCTGTTAAATTCCTACACACGCACCTCATTCTGCTTTATGAGGTACTGATTGGTGATCACCTGAATCAAATCTTATTTCATGAGGAAAAGTACAAAAAACACTGATGTAATCAACACTCTCCTTTTGTAATGTGACCACTACTAAGAGATTTTTCTTTGAATTATTCAAGTTCTGTAAACACTGCGTCATTTCTCTTATTTTGATGTTTTGTCATTTCCCTTAAAATTATGCTTTAAAGAACAATGTTTTTATTTGGAAATTAGGAGAAATATTGTCAGCAGTGCTTAAAAACTAACGCTGTTCCGTTTAATACTTGCATCTATAAAAGATAAAACCTGAGAAACTGAACATTTTGTAGTTGTCTCTTAGTTTTTTCCTGTTTATTGAGAAATTGTGTCTTTAATTAGTTCAGTTTACCCTGGAAGTAATAATGCAGCTAGTTGTCTTCTTTACTCATTTGCAGTTTGCTCTCAAGATACTGTACATTATACATAAAATGATGCATCAAATGAGCACACAAGACACACTGAGGGATGTAGTGAATAAGATTGATTATATTGCTACATTGGAGCGTGGCAAGGGTGATTCATTAGGTAGCAGGTATACAGTCAGTTATTAAAGTAAAGTGGCCTCTTGTAGTCACGCACAGCACACAGTGTGAAAAATGAAATTCTTTCTCTGCATTTAACCCATTCAACGAGTGAAGTAGTGGGCTGTCACCAATGAGGCGTGCAGGGGGAGCAGTGTGTGGGGACGGTACCTTGCTCAAGGGTACCTCAGTGGTAGCATTCGAACCCACAACCTTCTGATTGCAGGGCCAACACCCTAACCACTAGGCCATCCGACTGCCGCGCAAATTAACACGCAAATCAAATTTTATTATCTTAAAAACGCAACTTAAAAAATGATTGGTCTGCCAGACTTATGATAATCAGCTTTATGTTACTATGGGCCTGAATTTCATCTAAAAATATATTTTTAACCAGTAACAAAACTTGCAAATGAAGATTTTTGTTCAGGAACAGTTTGTTCCTTGGACAGGTTCAGAGCCCTGCTAACATCAGTGACATTGATAAGGATGGAAATCCCATTATTTGCAGCTTCTTTCATGAATGGTCATTCTTTACCACTTGTGTTGTCTGTCTCAGTGTCTATCTCAATTTGCCTTTCATTAAGACATGCTTGTCTCCTCAGTTAGAAGCTGTTTCCTATTAAGCTTGATCGATTGCAAAGGTTTACTTTTTCATGCCTTCACTTTTGCTTTCTTTGTTCTGGCTAATTGTCAGAATTGTGAATAAATTGTGAAGAGTCTAAACTGCTCTAACTGTTTATTGTTTTACTATTAGTCTTTATCTTTTAGCCCTATTAGCTGATGGGGTTGTAGAGAGTGTGCTCTCTCTTGGGGTTCCCAGTTAAAATCTGTTTCCATCAAAGATTAGACAAATGGTTTGGGATCATGGGACAGTGTGGATTGGGAATATAATCCCTGTCTGCTGGTTCTTTGTTGGATGAATTACAGTCTGACATTCTGTGCCACCACATGGTGAATAGAAAGAAACTTTGCCAACATCCAAGAAGAGAATAATGTGTTTTATCACTTTAGTCAAACACTAGCATCTCTTGAACAATGTGGACACAGACATACTACAAAACCGTGGGGAATCTTAAACTTAGTAGATTTAATATAGGCTCATTTTTTTAGTTATTTTTGTCGCTGTGAAACAAGCCTTCTGACCTGCTCAATCTGGAAGCAGTATTGTAGTGGTGCAGATAATCAGTCAGTCCAGTCACTTTTAGATCTGTTGAGGATGAGGAACTGAGGAATCACATGATTTGTACATTTCAGTGTATTGTAGCATTTTGATTGTCGTAAAATGTTATTTTTCCTAGGTAGATTATTTCATCATCGTGTTAAGTAATTTTGACCTAATGTGGTCTCTGAATGCTAGAGTAGAGCTGGGTACACGTCTTAATTGCCCTCATGCTTCAAAAAGATGCATCAGCAAGAAACAAGCAGCAAGTTCATATCACCCATAGTACCTCACAGAATCCACAGCATTGCTGACATAACAGTCTCCCACTTAATCAATATGAGGTCATGAGTTTACAACCTTCGAAAATCCTTGATGTAACCTTTTTCCCAGTACAGAGCAGGGCAGCCTCTTGGGACAGATGTTTCTTAAAGATTTCATTAAAATACAGTACATGGACCTCATTTTAATCATGGGCTTTCATGTTTATCTCTTTGGTAAACGCTCTCATTGTGTGGTGTCCTGGGGGCTTCCTTCATAATGAACTGTCATTCACTTAGATCTCTTTAGAAGGGGTTTGAAATGTAACTTGTAATTGCTTTAAATGTTTCGAAAGAAAGAATAGTAATTTTTGATCCATATGGCGGGGGGGGGGATAGATTCTTTTGATTCTGTAAGTTTTAGCATGATATTGAGACAAGCAAATAGTGATACATTAAAACAACTATTATTTGATACATTAAAACAACACATTATTATACATTATTTTCACTAATTTTCATTTGCACCAGAAGGGTGCGACAAAATTTTAAGACCTTTTCACACTGAGTTTGAGCTTTGTGGACACAAACAAAAAGCAAAATAATGTGCATCAGTTTTATAAATGTTAAAAACATAAGTTCAGCCATTAGCAGTTGAGTCTGATAGCTGTGCTCTAACATAGTCTACAGTGAACTTTTGTTCTGGCACAGAATCCACTGCTAAGCAACTACTACTGACAGCATGAATAACTGCAATATTTACCAAATTCAAGTAGTGTCTCATTGTATGGGCCTTATGAGAGAAATTACTTGGGAAAATTTGAACGTGAAGCATCTTTTAACCCTGGATTTGTTGGGCCTAGGGAAGCCAACTTTGCTTTTTGTATAATATGGGTCTTATTAAAACTTGGAATTTTGGGATAATACGCTATCTAAAATGTTAATAATAATAATACATAATCTAAAATTTTAATGTTATTCTATGAAAAAATGCCACTCAAGCTCAGTATGTTTTGTGACCTTTTACGCTGCTTTAAGAAAGATAAACCATTTCACGTCTTTAAGCATTGAATAGTTAGGTTAGACAGAGTTCGAATCGATATTCGAACAGATGATATCTGAACACAGATATTTAAAGATCAGTTATCTATATTGGATGGAAAAAAATGAGTCTTTGCACCCAGTATTTATTAATCAAATGCCAGGTATACAGATCCTGTAATTTGGCCAAAAATGTGTCAGGACAATCTTGTATTACTTTTGTAATGTGGAAACGCGCATGTCCTCACAGCTGTGGCCACAGCCCCTGTCCTTGGGAGCTTGTGAGTGTTTTGGGATCTCATTAGGAATGAGCCTTCTGGTGTAGGAGGGTCACATGTAGATACACCATACTGATTCTGCAGCTCTAGAGACAGTCAGGGAGATTATAGACACTGGAGCACTTTCTGGGTCACGCAGTGTTGGTGGAGGCTAAACTTGAGTAAACAATGCTTCAGTCTACCGATCTTTCACTCTTACACTACTGAACGCGCATCTGATTCTCTTCTGCCAATTTGGTTTTTCTGTGACAGTTCAGGCCTCTCTTCGGCTTTACTTTTAGATTCAGAAATACATTGATAAGGACTCCCAACTCAGTTCCTTCATCTGACTGGTCGCATTTACAGTTCCTCACCTCTCACTGGCCTCTTGTGGTGGTCCATTCAGCTGTTCTGTTGTCGTGGCCTCTTTGATTCCGGGACTGTTGTGTAATAATGAGAGACACAATCTTTTTAAGAATGGTATTATCCTCAAAGGTGAAATGCACAGATCCATCCGCTTCACAGCAGCAGAGTAATCTTCTGGCCTGGAGGGGGCACAATTTCCCGCTCACAAACAACATTTGCTTTTCATCGTAGCTGTATTTACATCTAACCTGAAACGTAAGCATTTCCCTGAAAAGAAACCGCATATGAAAACAGGCACTGGCTACAGCAAGGAATGAATTTTGTATTAAATGAATAAATGCATTTGAGTCCGAGCTGGCAATCATAAATGGTGTCACTGAGGAGTCACTGAGGTGTTTTCTTTTCTTCCTCCTACCAAAGCTTTAAAGATGTATTAAGCTCTTTGCTGTGCTTTGTGAAAGCCTGGGTAGTAGTAACACCCATCAAAAATAAGAGGGTGAGAGACTGTTTAAGGAGACATGCATATTGCATATATTGCCTATCTCTCTCTCTGTCTCCTCTCCACCTCCCCCTCCCTCTCTTCCTGCATGTTCCAGATCTGAGTCACCCTTCCCTGCATGACTCTATCCCTCCTGCCCTCTCTGTCTGGCCCCCTTGCTCTCCTCCTCTCCTTCTCTGCCACGCCAGCCTTCCTTCCTGTCCTGCTTCCCTGGCACAGGTGTTATGCCATTGGTGCCAGTGTCACGCCATTCCTGCTTCCCTCACTACCAGCCCAACACCACATGGCCTTAGCCATTGTATCACCCCCCACCACCACCACCACTCCCCTCATCCAATCACTATCAAACTCTTGCCCTCTCTCTCTTACTCTATCTCTGTCTTACTCCATCTCTCTTTTACTCTCTCTCTTTCTCACTTGCTCAGTCACCCACTCTCCTCTCTCCTTCTGGCAGGCCTGAAACTGCTCTTGTCAAGTTTCTGGAAGTTTCTGCCAAGCTTGTTTGCAACATATGTGATAAACCTTGTTACTGATAATGTGGCATAATACACCATGTACCTGTTGGCTTGAAAACTTCGATGTGTATAGAACAGAGTGAGCAGGTGAATTCCTGCATAATTATGAAAGCCCTACAAATTGGTAAACTAATTGGTAGCCCTACAAATTGGTATACTAAAGTATATTTTCGAATGCAGTAATATAATGAGTTATATTTTGCGTTTCATCAAGATGGAGTTATTACAGGAGTTTTTCTTTAAATACATACTGAATGGTTTCCTCATTGGGTTAAGTGAAGGCCTAACTTCATCCAAACTAGTCTATCCAGAGAGGCCTGGCTTCATAGTTGAGTTTGTGTTGATTGATGGTCTTGATTGGAGGCTCAGTTAAAAAATGAGGCAATCAAGAGTGTGACTTTTCTTCAGAGGTCAGGGGCATATGTTACAAGTACATGACCACACCTAAACTGAAAAGCTGGTGGGATTCCATTCCTTTTCCTCATCTGTAACTTTCACATAATGAGGTTAAAGTAGCAATTACCAAACTTGTGGAAATGTCCAGTATGCTGATACAATACTGCTGCTTATGCATATTTGCTGTGTTTTATATGATAAATCCATCAAGAAAGCCATTTTTCATTCATTTTCTTTGTGTTTGATTTTGAATGACATGCCACAGGCTACATGCTACAGGAGGTATACCAAGTGTACCAAAAATGGAAGTAGCTTTCGTGTTGATGTGATCCTTGTTGTTTCAGGCAATCTTCACGTTGCTGTTAGGACCTTTCGCATTCTTCAATGCACAGAAGACCAAATATCTTCAGATCCTTACCTCACTCATGAGATGGATTGGTAAGATTTTTTTTTTTTTTAAAGATTCATTCATCTGTTCTTCCTGTGAGTAGGAGGTGCATGATGAATACCTTTACAATGTATTATCCTTTCTTACAGAATTTTCAGAATAAAAAAAATTAGCTTAGTACATACACCTCTGTGGTATTCATCTAATATATGTTTAGTTAACCCATGCTTTCTAAATTTGCCAAACAAATTGCTAGATGTACAAAAATTGGTAGTTTAAAGAAGCGAAACATGGTAAAGAAGTGCTATGAACAGAATCGTCTTTGCCCCTCATATAGTAAGTGATGATGTATTTCCCCATCAGCATCCAGAAGTCTTGTTCTCTCCTCCTCATGCATCCCCTTTTTTCTGCTTAATTGGTTTTTGCCACTGTGGCCAATTTACAATTTTCTTTTTTTGTTGAAGGTGCACGCATTTAGTTACTGTTATTTTTACCACTTTTCCCTAACGACGGGCTGTAGTGGAGCCTTGGTCCGAGCCATCACTCGTGAGTCCCAGTCCGTGTCTCAGCCTCCATTTCCTCTCATCCTTCAGCTTGACATACCTGACAGCCCATCTCAGGCGTGATTGGACCGTCACTCACTGGGCGCAGCAACCAAAATAAAAGCTCGTCTTTGGTCACTTCTCAAAGTACTACAGTATTAAATCAGGGCTCCCGTGTGTACACATGGAAATGTAAACATAGAACATGAAAGTGAAAATTGAGCCTGATGCAAAAAGCCCCACGGCTCCATGGTTTGCCCGCCTGTTCATCCAGCTCTGGTTCCCCTCCCAGCTTTGCCTCTGCCTGTGATTGATTCAGCATGTCACAATGGCAGCCCTTAGTGCCATGCAGGCTAATGATTCAAAATGGCTGCTGCAACAGCGCTTCGTTTCTTGACCGCACCGCTGACACAGGCGGTGCAGCTGTCTTGGATGGATTGCCAGCCTTTAGACCTTTTGGGGAACAAGAACCGGGGGGATAAAGTGGCTGTCATTGCCATAAGGGTTCAGGCAACATTTAAAACTTGGTCTCGAAGGAGTACTGACTTCATGCAGCATTAATGCATAATCAAATATTTATCTTATGTATGCATGTCAATGAATGTAAGGACCAATTATAGATATATACTGGATATCTAATTAGCATGTGTACTCTTATTGCATACCAACCTGCTAATGCTGTAAAAAATTGATTTGTCCTCTGTCATTGGGAGGTTACTATAACCTTGGGGGAAGAGTAGCTCTTGCAAGATTAATTTTCTGTCTTTAGTTCCTCTATCTAGAGTATAGAAGATTCCATTTTATTGCTTCTAAGAGAATTTCCTGAGCTCTTCTACTAGAGGAGCTTGCTAAAACACTCAATAAATTAAGACGCCAAAAGGGTTTCTTAAGTAGTGCCACAGAAAGACCACTTCAGGTTCCCTGATAAACCTTTCAATTTAGGAATTTAGGAATTCCGATTTTATTTCTAATTGATGTTATTGAACATTCTTGAATTTTTTGAAAGGTTATTCACACTTTACATATTCACAAAATGCTTCGTTAAATGCTTCTGTCTTAACATTTGACACTTTTTAGGCACCCATTTCTTTTTAGCAGCACAATCTACTGCTGAAAATTGCAGACAAGCAATAAATAGTAGTGAAACAGTATTGATTTTGGCACTTGGGTATTTTGGCCAGGCATTAGTTACCTGACTTATTAAGTCGTGAAGTAAAGGGTAGTGAAGTAAGGGATATTTTAATTGCTTTGATAGTGATTTTTCATATGCTGAGTCTTTATTAAAATGCATATAATGGGAAGACTCATACATTTATGTTAAGAATACATTGTATGTGAGGGATTAATTTGCAGTTTATACAGTGTTAGGCTAATGAAAGTAAATGTAGTTTGTTTTTTTGGATGTAACATGCAAGTAACAGTGTTCTTGTATCCATGCCAATTTTTTGACCAGTCCTTGATGACCCTTGTGTGTAATATATTAGTTGGTTTTTTTGTAGTTGCAAATGAATCCAACCAAAGTAAATGCAAAACTAAATGCCACAAAAACAAACCACCAAATTTGGCCAATCTCTGGTAGATTGATAGATGTGTAGATAGATGTGTAGGTCAGTGATCTTTCTGTTCCTGGAACTTCTAAGTCCTGTGTCCTAGATGGATTAAGCTTAGTCTTGGACTACATTGCAGTGTCAATTCCCCCTGGAAATTCTTTTTAGTCCAAAACTAGGATTAGTAAAAGTATTAATGAGACATTGACTGTTGGTGTCTATGAATACTCAAGTTAATAAAGGAATTCAAGATTCAAGGATTACAGAAACAAATAATCTGTAGTGGGGTGCAGTTGCACTTCCTCCTGTTGTTTGTTCTGAGTGCCTCTGGGTTTCATTATCCATCTGAAACTATACTGAGTCTTTTGTATAAAATATTGTTTTTTGTCATCTATAGCAATGCCCTTCAAGAGCAAATTGAACTCATGTGAACCATCTCATGTTTTACAAGTCCAACATTACCATTGTCCTGAGGCTTTTTTGGTTATATGTGTTTCTACTATGAACAGTCTTGAAAGATGCATTGGTTGTGGGCGGTTGGCCAGAGCTGAATTTCTTTATTCTGCTCAAATAGGTCGTTCCTGTCCACCAGCAAGACAATAGACTCTGGATTGCTTTTCACAGTGCTAGCCCAGCATCTTTCTCATTATCTACAGGAGCTCGCTTGTCTATTGTTTTGTTCCTTGTGTTTTAGAATCGATTAAGGCATTTTAGGGGGAATATTTATTATTGAAACATTAGTCACCAGTGCTGAAGTAAACAGATTACTAAAACATTTTAAGCTGTTAATTTCTGCTGGAGGAGCCCTGATAATCATCTGCTGAGTCAGTACAGTTTATTGGCAAAAAAGTAGATCCCTGGCTGGGAGGACAGTTTCCTCTGTACTGTAGGAAATATCTCTAATGTCCTTTCTTTGCCATCGTTAGTGTTGGTTCAGGTCAAATCGTATCATAGTACCGTTTAACCTATCTATGTTTTTTTTTTCTTTCATAACTGTTACACTAGAAAGTCAACATATTAAATCTAAGCTTCATCAAGGTTCATGGTATTTTCCCCTCTCAACAAAGCTCTTTGGTACTTACATTTTACTTTCCTGCAGGTGCCAGCAGATGTTGGATGTCAACTACCTTTTACTTCCCCTTTCCCCCTTTTTATGAGCCTTTTGCAGTCCAGCCTGTTTCTTCTGTGATCCTCTGTGGTCTTAGTCATTACTCACAGCTGGCAGCAGGACAGGCTAGAGCCCTCTTGTGTGCGTCTCCGGTCACCCATAATGCCCGGTGGAAGAGACCATGGCCATGGCTGTGTTGGATGAAAAATGCTAAGCAGGGTGCAGCTCCTCTGGGGAAGCTGCCTTGAGTTTTAGCCTTGGTGAACACTTGCTGTTGGCCCTGCCATTCTGCTGTGACCTCGCCCATTTCCCAGTTAAAACAATTTTGATGACTCTCTCAACCCACCCACACACTGCAGTTAAAAAGGCCATAGCCTACCATTAAAAAAAAGATATTTTAGTAACGCTGACCATTTATGATGTAGTACACAAACAGTCATCTTTCACAGTTAAAGAAGCTGTTTTTGTTACTGTATTTTTAAGGTGGATACATGTAGATAATTTCTGTTCTGATTGAATATCCTGTATTACGCCTCAAGGACTTCACACTGAAACACTCTTTCACACTCCAGTGTGAATGTACAGACCAAGCTGCTATATGATTATAAGGCAAATGGAGGAAAATGTATTGGTTTTGTGACATTAAAAAAAAAAATCATAGAAATAATTGATAAATACAGTAACCCCCCACTTTTCACATGGATCAGCAGTCGCGGTTTCAGTCCATCACGGATTTTCCAACCTCCCACTTCTGAGCTGGCTGTGACGTTTGGACCTCGCGCGCCACACAAACAAGTAACACGAGGACGAGGGGGCGTGGCGCACAAGGCCCAGATGTCACAGTCAGCTGTACACAGAGGCAGGAGGTTTGAAAGTAGCCAATCCGAGAATGTTATTTATTTCTCCTTGCTGCTGATTGGCTGCTGCCCTG
>JBBIGA010000027.1:11492885-11516464 GCA_037576975.1 Alestes dentex | reverse complement strand
GCGCATTAATTACAGTGCAGTCTATACAGGGGTAACATCGGTATCTACATTCTAGAACTGCAGGAGTTCAGTGTAAACTCTACAGTATGAATACGGGTTTACCTTTACATTTTCTTTAAGGCTAATGAGTTTAAAATGAAGGTAAAGTGTTTTGGTAGCATATCTGGGGGCATATTTAGGGTTTACACTATAAAAATAAGAATTTTTAGGCATTTTTAAAACCACATCACAACGATTTTTCCACTGCACACGGGTGCTCATGGAACATAAAGCCTTTCCCTCAGAGACTTATGTAGGAAACTCTTTGAGACTAGTGTCGTCAAACGTTTACATCAGTGGATTCTAGTGGCCCTTTAGAACATAAGACAATTTTTAACTTGGCGAAAACACATTGTTTTTATTATGCCAAGAATAGAATACTCATAATAAATATGCCTCTGCATCGTTCAGGTCCATCTCCCTTCCGCATTGCTGCATATAAAGAAGGATGATTACCATCTCTGGACTGTGGCAGTGAAATATCAAGTGAGGGAGGAGGGAGTGAGTGGAGACATGCAGTTTTAATTGATATTGAGTGGTGTGAGTGGAGAGGGACAAGCGAAGGGCTCTTGATTGCTGAATGGGAATTAATCTTCCCTGCCTCCCTGGAGAGAGGTACAGGGCATTGCAAAGGCCATTTATTACTGTTACACCACTGGCATGTAGATGCTTAGGGCTTGGAAAACAGAGCCTGGAAAAATTACGCATTTGATTTTGGCCTATAACTCTACATGACATGAGTCTGTTATTGTAGTGAGGGTGGGAGAATTAAGTGGAAATTTACAAGAGAGTGAAATCAGTTCTATCTCTGTTTCTGACTCTTCAGACCTGCAGACACCTTCATATACTAAATATTTTTTGTCTGTTTACATCTTACATAAATTGTATTTGGTATGGGTAACTCTTCAAAAAAAATGTATTGCTTTTTTTTCTAAGGTCATGGAAACCAGTTTTAGCACTTTTTAAAAATGACTTTTTATGTCACAACCATTTAAATAAGCTAAAACATAATCAGTTCCACATAGCATTGTATAGCACATCCATTCATATAGAACTGCAGACATTATGTAGCAGAATTATTAAAGAGGAAGACAGGAAAAATATTAAGCACATTTGGGGTCCATATTTTGGATCTTTAGTTTAGATCTGGAGTTAGAAGTCAATATCTAAAGCTTCACAGCTAGGTGTCATTTCAGACTCGATTAGGACTGGTATCCTAAAAGCAGTCATAAGGAGGAGAGGATTCATGACCCTTATCATTAAAACTGATTCCTGAGGTTTGTAAAAAAACAGCTGCTGTAGTCTGAAATGGCTACCTGCATTGTTAGGCAACATAGTGAAGTTTTGTTTTATTTTTATACTTCATAGTAAGAAATACTGTGTCCTAAACCACATCAGTAAATCCGCATAATAAAACAGCTCAATAAATAAAGAAATAACCTTAATAAAGAGCTTGATGCAGCTTGTGAGCAGGTTGAGAGATGTTTGAGGGTGTACTTACCCTTTGGCCTTGTAGCTCCATTGATAAAGAAGTACACTTTAGACCCCAAACACGTCTTGTCTGATTGACTACTTCTGAGGTTAGTGGAAGAAGTTTGGAAATGTGATCTTTCACTGAACAAGGAGCATGTAGAAGGCCTTTTAAAATATTTGCCAGGCCAGTCCCACTACAATTGTCAAAATTTCATTGACCAGCGGAGTGATTCACTCTAGCCTCAGGGTGCCCTGAAATATAGCCATGTCCTAATGAACACCTCTAAGCAATGAGTCAGCCTAGAGAAATCCAGCCTAAAGGAAAATTAGTCATTCAGATTCAGCAGAGCAGTATGCTTGCAGTCTGCACAGGCTGCCGAGTCTCGAAGAGGAATGTGTGATTGCTTAACACGCTTCAGAACCTTTCTCTCGTTTACCTTCTCCTTCAGAATAACAGACTTAGGGGTGAATGCCCATGCCGCTCAATTGTGTGGGTTCAACTGTAGAAGGAGAAGCTCTGTGTCTCAGTGCAGTAGATGCCCAAAAAGAAAAGTCTTCAATCTTGTACTTTTCAGCTCTGGCTTAGTATTGATGCCTTTTTCCCTCCTTAATGTGTTCCTCTCTAAACTTTGATTTTTGTAGACAATAAATTGTGGGCTGATTAGATGGGAAACGTTTAGATGTCTGCAGTGGTGAATAGCAAGATCAATTGCAGCTCAATACATGGCAACTAAGCCTTTAATCATGGATGTTGATGTTGACTTCGCTGCTGTCCAAATCTTTCCCAGCTTCCCGGCTAGCGTTGGTAGGTAGGTTCTAAGGGCTGGAATGAAAAATGTTAAAACCCAATGGAACTAGTGCTGTCAGCTGCACTTACGAGCTGTTAGTCAGCTACAAACTTGTCCTTCAGTTATTTTATTTTATCGTCTACAGATAATTACTTTGATAGATTTTATCTTCTCATTTGTTCATTATACGGTCGTTTGGTACAAGTGGAGTTTCTCTATTAATGGATGGAATTGCTTCAGTGCTCCCCCAGGCAAGTCAAATTTAAATACTTATTAAATAGATTTTTTCATAATATGGAAGCAATAGGGTGAGGAAAGTTGGCTTCTCTAGGAACTGGAAAAAACAGTTAAGCTGCCTTGCACTATTTTTGACCAAAAAACTACCATTGTTGTCTATAAGTGGAATTTCACCTATTTTTGAAAATGTTGACATAATTCAGTCATTGAGAGAGTTTGTAAATTCAGAGTGGTGTGTCGGTTTAAATGTTTTTACTGTGATGGTAATTGGAGCCAGGGTTGCAATGTCTAATATAGATGAGAGTAAACTAGTGGTAACCAATAGTTTTCTTTGGGTTCTAGATTTCCTTAAAACACCCTGCATGTGCCTCTGCATTTTAGACCAAAATCTTTTCTGAGCACTGTTTTACTGAGTAAAACAGTGTCTCAAGAACCAGGCAGTGTATTTGCAACCATGTCATGTAAGGAAGTTTTTTGAAGTAATCAATTCTGACCACCTGTTCCTATCACCACCACTGTGAACAGTAATGACTTGGTATTTTTCTTTGGAACTGAACATTTTACGATACGATGAAGCCACTTTTGAATGATATTGTTTAATTGTGTAATCAGAGGATTGTCAAATATAAAATTTCCCTTTATTCACTTTAACAGTAACTTTAACAGTAGTTTTGTCAGCCCTTTCAAACCCAAAGAACGGGTGAAAGCTTTGGGAGAGAAAGCTTTTGCTGTCTTTAAAATAAAACAGACAAATAGAAAATATCTAGAATACACAGCGTGGAGTTATGATGAAAATATCAATGAATGACGTGTTGGCACGTTTGTACTGAATTTTGTATCAACAACTAAACCTTTGTCAAAACAGCCTAAAAAATCCTCAGAGGTCATTCTTTGAAATATGGAGATACTAATAAAGGCTCGGACCTCCTTACCATTCTCAGAGCATTTACTGCTTGTGAATGAAATCAGAGAGCTCCATCACAAAGAAAATGACCCCAGACGACTCAATACGGAAGTTTATTGGTCCTTGGAGCTTTGGGAGCACCCGTTAGCCTCAACTTAACGTCAGTCTCTTTGTTTGCAAGCTCAGGAAATATAGCAGCACTATCCACAGGGAGTTGTTAAAGCATTCTTCACAAGGTCTTTGCAATTTCTGTTTGTGCTCCATAAATTAACTGCATGTGGATGGACTGATAGCAGGTTCATGGACATGAAATGTAGCTGTTTGACACCTGCCTAATGTACTTGGCACTTACTGCTCTCCACTCACTAGAGAACAGTTCATCATCTTAACTTGTGGTGTCCTGAGGCAGACGGTTCGATCAAGGGAATTTGAAATTTTCAGCTCTGGCTTACAGTGGAATTACAGGAAGAGTGATGCTAGAAATTCAACTGCAAAGTCAAAGGCTGTGCCCTTCAGAAAACCTCTGCTAGTTTGAGCTAGACTATAAACAATGTCATTATGTGTGCTGTACTTGATAAACTATGTTTTTGCTGTCTACACACACATATAGAAGTTGACTTATAATATGATAATTGAAAAATGGCCCATTGTCTATGAGGGACAGCACACAGGTTACCATGTTAGTGAGATTTTAACCTGTATTTTTCGTTTGGCTGTGCTTCAGTTGTTATCACAAACAACTTGCCATCTTTTATTTTGCTATAACCTATAATGCCTGGAAAGTTCTGCACCCCAAGTGCATATTTTATAAAGCCATAAGCGTAAGTCTGTATAAACCTTCTCTACTCTAGCCTTTAAATATTACATGAAAGGAAATCAGATTTTACCAGTAGTTGAATGGTTGCAGGTGTATTTGAAAAAGGAAAGAGAAAATGGGCTGTGTGTTGGTAGGACAATGATCAGATCACAGTATCTAGAAGTGTAAAACCGGGACCTTAAAGACTCAGCTTAAGGGATGCGAGCAGAAGGAGAATGCCTACCAGTTGGTGTTAACTAGCTGTTGCTCAAGATTAGCAAGTCTTGCATATATTTTGAGACAAGAGATCAGAAGACAAGAGATCCGTTTCTGACCACAGTGTATAGACTGATGTTTATTAACCTAACTCATCTGATTCCAACCTACTTTATGGATTGTCAGGCCTATCATGAGCTAAATTGTGTCTAATAACTAGAAAAATGCTGAGCTTTGCAGTGTTCTTCAGCATGAGTACTGAGTAAAACACCGGGCTGTTATGTACTTGCTCTTCATGTAGCGGCTATCTGTATGCCTCTTGGTGATATGTAATTAAAATGTAAATATCAAGGCAGAACCTTGAAGGACTCCCAAACTTGTCAATGAAGGAGACAAATGCTTAATGAGACAGATGAGGAACTATAACTTTTGGAATGTAATGGAATTAACATTCGCTTCCTCTGTAGTTTTCATTCATGTGAGGTTGGGAATTTCAACCTGTGTTTTCTAACTATCCTCTCATGTCTCCCAGCAGACCTTTCCTGTGCTACTCGTTAAGATAGAGGGCTGCCTATGCATAGAACATCTGCCAAAATAATCCTTTTATCTTAGCCCTGGCAGCCTGCCCTATTCACATCCTGCAGGTCAGTTCTAATTTCTGCAAGGGTTCCCTTTTGTTTCCAAAGGAACACAGCTGCAGAACATCACCCAATGTCATTTGGTCCCACCAGTGCCACACCAGGTGAATTTCACACGAAAAACGCCACGGACTTTACTATGGTCCTACTGCACTGCCCTTCATGTTGTTTCTGTTGATGCCTGGGGAATTCTGATGATCCTGTCCCCTCAGTGCTGGTGTGAGAACTGTGTTGTGGCCGTGTACACTTTGCTTTTACCCCAACAACAGTGGCTGAATTGGTTGCCAGCTTTTGTGTGTAGCTGTCTGGCCCAGAGAGGGGAGGACTTTATGGCACCCAGGGTTAACAATTCAGACCTGGCCCCCAGCGCTGGTGTCAGATACAGACATATCAAGATGAATAAGACTTGAAGACATAAATACCAGTGGCATTTTCTCTGCTCGTCAGCAGGCTTGCAGAGGGGAGTTCGGGTTGCATGATGAATCACTTGACCATGTGTACCTGGACAGAATCACATTTCAACCCTAAACAATGGAGCTCTCTGCACTGAAGGTTAAGCATCCATACAGTGGACTTGTGTGGTGTCGTGCCACGTTAGGAGTATTTGGATTAAATGTGCCCTTGATTCTGCAACTCGCTTGCTCTTTAGTCTGCTGCTGCTAATGCAGCAGTAATAAGTCTCGGCTGTCCCTGTGCTCTGTCAGTGTGTGATCTCTGCTGCTGGAGCAGTGTTTCACTGCGTGCCACTCTAACCATGGCCCTCTGTAGAGCCTTCATTTGAAAGAGATACATTTCTATGCAAATGTCAAAGAGCACTCTCTCATTCATTCCATTTGCACAGAGTGAGTCTTAGTAGTTTTTAAACACTGTTCACTTACGTTCCACTTTATCAGACTCACATTGTTGTTCTCAGCCCAGCAGTGATGTGGTTTTCTCCTCTCTCTCAAAGATGAAGGCTTTAGGTACTGTTCATCTGATGGTGACTGTTTTGGTTGTCTGCCAGTTCTTGCATGGTTGTCAGTAGTCCCTTATTGTGTTGTTTTTATTTTTAGCTCTAGTATTGGAAACGTTTGTCCACATATTTTTTTTATTGAATCTCTCTTTCCATATGCAGAGGGGTTATCATATCTGATCTCCGTTTTTCCATTTTAGATATGAAGATTTGTAGGTATTTTCATCATGATATTTTGGCTCAATGTAAAAGGCCGCTAGTGTCTTCAAATTACAAATAAAGTGACAATTTTGTTTTTCAGTATTTTTGCTTTATTATGTTTGGTATGTAAAATATTACATTATTATTTTGTTGTTGTTAATAATAATAACAACAACAAAAAATAATAATAATCTTAGCTTTCCTTTTTAAGCTGATTTGCCATAATATATCTTGTGTTCATGGTCATCATGAAGCACATATCCTTACTGTCCAGAAGCTTCTGTGTGGGATGGTGTGTTATGTCTTAAACAGGGCAGCCAGTGAGTAATTTTATTCCATCAATATGACGCCATGTCCAGTAGTAAATGGAAAATGCTGCGTCTCTGTACAGGGCGTTTAGAGGTTGGTCCCGCAGCGGATAACATTATCATGTTGGCTGCACTCGTTTCACTTTCTTCAGTTTTTTTACGCTGCCTTTTCACACTCTGTGCAAATGTGATAAGCACAGGCATTGTACTGCAAAGCCTGGAATCCTGCAGTGAGAGCAGGATATAGCAAGCTATGTTGGTTGCCCACCACTAGATATGAGAATAGCCTACTGGAATATTGATCCTCTCTTGTATTGACCAGAAAAAATATTGTGGATGTTAACATACATTCAATAAGAACTGGGGAATAGCTATTTGTTATTTTTGCGTTATTTGGTTAAAAATGCTGTCTGTCACTGTTTTGAGTACCTGGTGTACTGGTGGTAATCAGATTTGCTTAAATTGTTTCTGTGTAGTAATTGTGCTAATGTTAGATTTCTTTGTCTATGGTTGCTCTGAGAAACAACCATTTAACTTTTTTAATGAACTGACAGCTCCTGAACCCAAACATAAAACCCATGAGAAACAATTCATTTATTTGCCCATGAGTGTTAAAAGAGAGTGATTTAAAAAGAGATTTAACACGCATGGAAGAAATTCTGATACAAAAAAACTGCTTCTGTCTATTTATGTGCATGCTTTCTCTCCCCTCCTTTTTTATTTTAGATTAATCCTAAATGAGCCAGTGATTCATGTTATTCAAATGAGGGCATTGGCATTTGCATGTTTCTTGGTGAGAGAGAGGTGGCATGCCCCTCATCTATTTCTACACTTTCCCACCCGGGAGACTTACCCCTCATGCAGTAACACCGATCACATTACTCTCGTTTCTTTTCCAGGATACATTTTGTCCTCGTAATTGGAGTGAATCATTTTATTCCCCTGACATACATTAAAGTACAACAGCAGGTGCACACAGCCCCTGATTAATAGACACAGAGGTGTGCTGTGCACTTCCCACACACATACACTTTTAGCTAGTGCGGTACTTCACCTTTTGTCTTCTGCAGCTCACACCTTAAGGATATTTGACATGCAAGTAACTGGGCAGTGCTTACGCTAATGAGAACCCTTTGGTCAGAGTTCATGTTGTGAGGACGCCTACATGGCATATTCCTTAGGATTAATTAGGCCTCACCCTTAAACCTACCAGGAATGGCCCAATCCATTTTCTGTGACAGTGATGGCTTGCTTCTCTTGCTGATGGGGCCCAGATGCATTGCGAGATATCTCCTGCAAGGACAACAAGAATTTCTGTCCCCTCACCAGCAAGGCAGACAATGTGGTTTGCATCCTAAAGAAGCCAGGAAGCAGAGGAGGAGGTGATGGAAGAGGAGGCCTGAGACTAATTCCCCTGTAATGGTGTGATGGAGCAGCGAGAGGTGAGGAGACAGCCTGGACTCACCACTCCGTAACAGGAATGCCAAGCCTGCTTTGACGTCCCTTAGAGATTCAGCCACCCTGACAGTCACGAATGATGCATTCACGCCTATCGATTCGTAATGCTCACTGCTGGAAGCTAGGGTAGGGTTTGCTTTAGCAGTTTACTTCTGTTAGGGTTGACTTGTTGATGGAGATGGGCCCCATACTGAGAAACAGAAGTGTTTTGAGGCAGTAAACATCTAGGTAGCATGGCAGATTTGACTTTTATCACCAGTGCTGCCCATCCATGGTGCTCTTTAACTGACCTCCAGTCACACAGCTTAGAAAAATAGAGGTGGCATGTTTTCACCCAGTACCCCAACAGCTCTGTTTGTCTCTGTACCTAGTTGCTCCTACAGGTGACATGGCTTCTGGGACTAGAGTTGTCCATCTTTCTCTGCACATAAATGTGGTTTCACGATTTTGGTATCAATTGAAGTTTGAAAGAGCTACAAGGCTCAATGCGATTTTTAAAATACCTTAATTCTGTTTTTCTATAATGTGTTCTAACCTATCATGTGTTCTAACCTATCACTGACGCTTCTGTATAGAAAGAGGTATTTCCCGGGTGTTGATTTTGTATGGTAATGAACACTGCTTGTACTTGGTGTATTAGTGGTGGGAGTAGCACAAAGGTGTGGTCAATTTGCAGTAATGGAGAGCTCAGCAGTGGCTGCAGTGTAGCACATTATAGACAGGCTATAAAATTTCCACTTTTTCCACTTGTTTTTGTTGAGAGCCACATACCAGGTAAACACATCATTGCACAACAGGGTAATGCCATTCACTTTGTAAGTACAAAGTCGCTTTTTTTTTTTTTTACTCATTTGCTACTGCTAAGATAGCAAGATGCTTGTTTCGCTTAGTTGGGTTTCATACTTACGTTAACACCAAGCTTATGGTGGTTTGTGTTTATTTTTATCAGTTCACTGGCTGAAACTCATTACAGACATGACACGTGCTTTACTTAGGATGTTGCAGTTTGTGTGTTGTCTACTCAGAGCCTGTGTCTGTGTGTTATTTGTGCCTGTTAACCTGTTGGTTATATCCCCGACTTACTTTAATGAAGACAGACTATGGTCCAGTTAGCCCACAGAAATCCTGTAAACAAAACAAAATGAAAAACAGTCTTTTGAATCAGTCACTGAAACTGAAATTGTCTTTGCAGTATGAGACATTACATTGCTGCTTTACACTGTCCTGTCTGTGCTGGGAGCATTTTTTTCGAGTGAGATGCTTCAGAATCAGAAAACTTTATTGTTCCCTCATGTTACACTGCTTATGTTACAACTGCACTGACGCACAGAAACACAGAAAAGGGTACAATAAAATATAGTCTAAATAGATCCAATATGAAGGATAATATAAGTGTCCAGTATAAATAAATGAAGCATCAAGCAGCGAATTCTCACAGCCTGTATAAAAACATGCGTTTTTACAGAAGACACTGCACTACATTGACAAGTAATGTAAATTGACAAGGAAAATAGTTTTGCTTATTGTCTCTTTTGATATCGTTATTGTTAATCTTTCTGTTGTTAAATCCTCTCTCTTGCTCTCTCCCTCTCTCTCGCTCTTTTGCTCTCTTCTCTCGCTCTCTCTCTCTCTCTCTCTCTCTCTCTCTCAGCTTTCACCATGATGATTATTCTGGCGCTGATCCGGATTGGCAAGGGGCATGGCGAGGGCCACCCTCAAGTGGCACAGCTCACAGGAGTGCCCAATCTTTTTGGTGTGTGTGTCTACTCCTTCATGTGCCAGCACTCCCTGCCCTCGTTGATAACACCCATCTCGGACAAGCGGCGGGTGGGCATGCTGGTACTGGCTGACTATGTGCTGATCCTGGGCTTCTACAGCCTGTTGTCCTTCACAGCCATCTTCTGTTTTGATAGCTCTCTGTTGCGAGACATGTACACATTAAACTTCACTGATAACTGTGACGTCCTGGGCGTGGCTGTTCTGCGCTACTTCCTGGGCCTTTTCCCAGTCTTCACCATTAGCACCAACTTCCCTATTATAGCAGTCACACTACGCAACAACTGGAAGACGCTGTTCCACCGAGACGGAGGCACCTACCCCTGGGTGGTGGACCGAGTTGTGTTCCCCCTCATTACTCTGGTGCCGCCCATCATTGTGGCGTTTTGCACCCATAACCTGGAGACACTCGTGGGCATTACTGGAGCCTATGCAGGCACAGGCATTCAGTACTTTATCCCTGCTTTTCTCGTGTACTTTAGTAGGCGCCACCTAGAGCCTGTGGTTGGAAGGGAAGCTGTCAACAAGCATAGGTCTCCATTTCGTCACACATTCTGGGTGGGCTTCGTGGTGGTTTGGGCAACTTTCTGCTTAATGTTTGTGACGGCTAATATTATTCTGACAGCAGAAAACAAGAACTGAGCCTGTATTTAAATTCTGTTTTTTTTGTTTGTTTGTTTTTGTTTTTTTGTTTGCTATTTTTTTGAAAGCCTTATTGGTGTAGCACAGGTCTGCGCTGGTATATCACAATAAGTGGCATTTGAACATTTGCATCAGTTCAACCTGGTTACATGTGAAAGGGACCAAAATTAGTTTTGAATTTACTCAAGAATGAATACTTCTTTTGACTGCTCAGAGGAGTCTTTTAAAGTCTTTTCAAACTTTAGATTGAGTTTGTGCTTTGAACGGTCATCTCGTGGCAGTTTAATTTGCACTACACTCGCTGCACTACTTTTGAGCTTTTACAAACAGCAGTCACACTTCTGACTCATCCAAAACTACTTTTTTTTTCCCTTATTCATCTTTAACCCCTTTCTGTGAGGCCAGTTCAGATCAAGAGGACTGAATGAGCTGGATTTTCTGCGCATTCCTCTGGCAAAAACCCCGTTACAAACAAAAAAATGCTAATGGTATTCAAGGGTTAAACAAGGACAAGTAAAAAAAATAAATAAATAATAAAAAATATATATATATATAGATATATTCAGAGGAATAGTTGTTTCCTAGTTATCAAAACTATAAATATATGTCCACCATATATGTGGACCAGGAGCAGTGAAGAAGGCAAAGCAAATCAGGGATAATCAGCCTTTTGCGGCTGGCATTTTCAACATTCCTAACTGACTGGCTCCAAGCGTGTCCTCACCTGTGAGTGATGGGGACATGTGCTCTGTGGCGTTACTGACTGATGTGTTTAGAGCTGGAGCGCAGTCTCTGCTCCTTTGCTCAAAAGCCTATTGAATGGAGCCTGTGTGATTGAGCTAGGAGCTTGACACCAGTTGTCTGCCCAGTCTTTTGAGACAGCTGTTTCTGACCGCACCATATTACGGCTAACCCATGCACACTTTCAATGTGTTTGTGCCCATCCTTTATCAATGTAGAGGGTCCAACTCTCCACTGAGTTGATGTACGCATTGCTTTAGGGTTTTATTTGTTTATTACCTTTCTTTGTCATGTTGCTTTAAATCCAAATACACAGCAGCTTCATCCAAACCTGCCTTAAACTTTGTGTGTTGTTTTAGTTTTCTATTTTTTTTTTCTTTTGTTTTGTTGGAATTTTTTGGCCATTATTGTCTTTTTTCAAATTTTTTTTATTTGTCATTGTCATTGTTTTTGTCGACAGGTTTGAACTATACAAACCTCGGTACCTCAGGATTCAGATCCACCGTGAATCAATTACCGTACCTGTCCAAGCATTTGCGTCATAGCTGTTCACACTTCATAGTCTCATTAGTTCTTTTCCCATTTCTTTCATGCGTTTATGTCACACTCAATCGTTTGATCATTGCTGAAGTGTTTGATACTGTAAATTGACTGCTGCTCTCTATGAGAGTGCACACACACACACACTCTCTCTCTTTTGATCAAAGCAAAGGGAAAGCAGCCTCGAAACCGTGACTGCTGTCACCTGCGGCATTGCACCCGGTGCTCTACTTTTGCACATTCTGCCTTGGGGGCTTGGGTTTACCCTGTCTAAGATGACCTTTTTAAAAAAAATGTGGCACCTCTATATAGGCCCAGTTTTATCGTTTACTGTGTACACGGGACAAAGGCAGAGGAAGAGACTAGCATGTTGTTATTAGGTGGTCTAACATTGCTCCCTGATGGTCCATGTTTTGAGGGAGATTGTAGCATAAGCAGATCATCCTTTGAAGTGCAGTAAATGGTATTGTAGCTCATGGTGCACCATGAACATTTCAATTAGAAGTTTTCCCAGTAAATTTGTAGTCAACAGCATTGTTTGCTGAAACAGCATCTCTTCTGTTTCAAGTTATAAATGTTCCTCCGATTCCTTCTTGTTTATTTGAAGTCGGTTGACGTTCATGAACAAATGTGTATCGTAACAAAATGTAAGAAAAAAAGTGTGCCTTCCGCCCAGAGTTCATCTTACCTTTGTACGGATGACATGTGTCTTCGTGTTCAACAAAGCCTGTCGCATATTCTCTGCATGTACACCACTTCATTTAAACTGACAATCAAGTGTTTCATCAGAATAAACATGGGAATGCTCCTCTCAAAACTGATTTGACTCACTGTTTTTCTTTTGATGCTACAAGTATTAATAAAGAATTATGGAGTAATTTGGTCAAATATAGATTAAAATGACTGTCTTACATGAACACACCACAGCACAGTGTCAACAGCACAAAATTCTTCCTCTGTATTTAACTCATTCTGTAAAGCAGCGGGCAGCCAGGAACACAGCACTTGGGGAACAGTGTGTGGAGCCGGGACCTTGGTCAAGGTAACCTCAGTGGTGACATTAGCAGTCCTGTGATTTGAAACCACAGCCTTTTGATTGCAGGGGCTACTCCCTAAACACTAGGCCACCAGATGTCGATAAGTTATAGATTAACCTTAAATATATATTGGTAAGTACACAGATTTCCTACTTTTATCATTTGCTCTGTTTAATTGGACATTTTCGGATATGGAGAAAAGGAGTATTTCTGCACATTTGGATAGAAATAAGTTTAAACCATAAAGATTTTGATATCTTAAATATTTGTTTTCATGGGTAGTTTAGCTGGTTTACTGAATATGTAGCCAAAGTCCTGTTCTATTGCAAGTGAAGTATTTTTGGTAGGCAAACGCAAAACTTGTTCGGTATTGCTATTGTGTATAGCGCTTGATACCGATTTATACTGATTTATAGGGACCTAGCCTACGTGAATGGATTACCTTGTTACAACTGTGATGTCCGCGCTCCAAAAAAGAGTGACTTGCTTTTTTGAGGGTTTTTTTTGGAGGTGGCAGGGGAGGCATTGTTGTCTCCTCTCAATCTGTTCGGACACGTCAGCTTTTTTTTTTTTTTGTTTTGTGGCTTCACAGATATCTCTTTATTATTATCATAAAACTCCCAGCTGAATTTCATTTCTGCCACGCCTCTGACACTAATTCCTTTCGCCCTCTGCCCTTTTATGCATGTGAATGTATATCATGGAGGCTTGTAATTGGAAATTAAAACTTTGTGCTGCGTAATTTATTCACAGCTTATTTAATTTGCTGTGATTTATACCATGTTTTGACTGAGGGGGGAATGAGGAGGCAGCGCAGTGTTGCTGGATTTGGCTGGGCTGCCTTAATTGGATGATATGAGTGGGTTTTATGGACCCTGTCACTCTCTCTTGTACTCAGTCAAGCCCGCTGCAGAGAAATGAAGCTGGACTGGAAATGAAACAGCCACTGATTGGGCCTTCATCATTGCTTTTTAGTGCACTGATGGAACTCGAGTGTGTAATTTGTCTCAATTAAGAATCAAATCGCCACAAGGGCAAAACACTGAGGACCATTTCGCTCCACACCTTTTCACACTGTATGGAGTCTTTTGGCATCTGGATGTGTATGTGAAGGTAAGGGTGGGCAAACATTTAACATGATATTTTTCACAAGACACGATACAGTCAGGAAAAAGTTCCTGAGCAAATTATTCGTTCTGTAACCGCTTAATCTTTACTAGGGTCGCGGTGAGTGAATGATGTTTTAGTGAAAACAGTGACACATTCTGTACAGAAAACACATTTCTACACATTGTAACGCACAGTTTCTGTTGACATACTGGGAATAAAAACATCAAATGTTCCCTGTACAGTATGGATTTTATATATACAAATATTAAGATAAATATTAATAAATGTATAATTATTTGTACATATGTTGTTGCTTTGCAGCCAGAAATGAAGAGACACACACAAAAAAAACAATTTCCCAGCTACTGTATATTTAGTAAATGATATGATGGCAACAGTTCAGAAAAAATTAAATAAAAACATGGATCACACGTTCAGATGTTTATGAACAGTATCTAGTTGTGACTGATTTAAATTAGAATTTACATTTTCTATAAAGTCAATTTTTGGCCAAGAAGACCAGCATGTCCTCTTTTTCAGGCTTGAAGTTTGAAAGCTAAACGCAGTGTGCTACCCTGCCAATCTGTTATGATCATGTCTTTTACACAGTGTGGGTGTTTCTGATTGGTGTACCCCATTTACAGGCAGTCCACAAGCTATTATTGAAAATGTAGGTCATAAACATTGCTCTCTTACTTTTCTTTCTTTGAAAATTGTAATCGTGATTTTGACCTAAAGGGAAATTACTACTTTTTACTACTTTTACTGGTAGAGCAGTACCAGGGTGTTTGTGTCTGACTCAGGGCAGAAAATCCAGTCTCCCACGTGTGGGGCAGTTTGTTATCCACTGTAATGTCTTCTTTATTTAGCCTTTAATTCTCCTCCATAATGAAGCAAACACAGCAGAAGTCAATAAAGTGTTTTGTAATTATTCTGATGTAATTCATTACAATTATGATAACCTATTGCCCACCTCTATGTGAAGGTCAGCTGAACTATCCTAAAACCGCTCTTGATAAAATACAATGCGCAATCTGCCTGGGGTCATTCATTAACATGCACCTTCACCTGATTTAATGTATGTCTCTCTTAAGCCATGCGTGCATCGATTGCAAGGCAAAGGGATATCGATTTCTATACCTGCTCCGCAAACAAGATTTAATAGAGTACAGCATGTACTTGCAACACAGCTCGGCCAAGAGTGTTTTTGTGTAAAGCAGTCAGTGTGACCAGAGTGTGAGAGAACATCAGAGGCTTTTACATACATTAGAAGTTTCTCAGATGTTTGAACTGGCCAGCATTATTGACAGTTAAGGCGCTTCACCATCTTGAAGTACTGTCCATGGTCCTGAATAGCTAAATGCAAGATTTCATCTGGGCTCTAAAAGGGAAAATGTGTCAACCTGAAGATGACCATTCAGAGTCAATGTTTCAGTGTTTGAACAACCAGGTATGAGTATAATTGTAGTGAAATCTCAGGATTAATTGAAACCACTTGCTGGCACTCAAGATGTTGGTAGGAACAATTAAATGATTGCTTCGCTATGGAGCTTGAACTTACTCAGATTTATTTGTAATATACTTTAAAAGGTTCCATGTAGTAACCTGTGTAAGTGTAATGTGTCCATTTGTCATATATGAACACACCACAGCACGACACACAGTGTGAACAGTGTGAAACTGTTCTCTGTATTTAACCCATTCATCAAGTGAAGCAGTGGGCAGCCAGCAACATGGCTCTCGCGAAGCAGTGTGTGGGGACGGTACCTCGCTCAAGGGTACCTCAGTGGTGCCACTGGAAGTCCTGGGATTTGAATCCACAGCCTTCTGATAACTGTGAACTTCTGATTGAACAAGGTTTCAGTAGTGTGTCAAGTCAAGAAAAGCTGTGTAATAAGTTACAATATCACTTCAGGTTGAACGGACTTTGCAGTGCTGTAAATGAGGCATGGCTGTGGAATGAAACCTGCAGTATGTGTTTGATTCAGTGGTTCATCCTTATGCCCCATTGTTCTTACAAAGCAGGGGGTTTCACATGCATTCACTCTGCTGGCTTGTCCCTGTGGAGGCCGGCATGTCTGTGCTGTCTGATAACGGCTCTGTTGAGGCCTGTAATCTCTACCTGCTGAGGTGTCTGTGTAAGCCGGCTGCTTTAATTCCCACTGCCAGCGGCCACCGACGGCTCCATTAAGGATGATTTACGCTGCTCTGATGGATCAGGGCCACTAAGGTCTGTCCCATAGGAATCCGTGTGGGAGAATACTAATGGAGGCACTGACTGCCCTGGGTGGTTGTTGCCCTTTTCTGCTGGGCTAGGACCAGCTTTCCCTTCCCAAATCTGAACCTCAGCTATGATTAAACTGGTCTCCAACCAGTGGACATGGAAAACTCTTGCCAAACTGTGTTTGTGCAGAATTTGTAGTAATAGATTTGTGAAAAAATTGAAGTTACACAATTGCCCCCTTACCCCAAATCAGCCAACATGTTTTCTGTCCAAAGGCACAAAAAAAAAAAAGTTTTTCTTCTGTGATACGATGTACTTTTATCTACTTTTTATAGATATCAGTACATTCAGGGTCAGGAACCACTGAATGTCATCAGTAAGTAAAGTTTATTTATATGTCTTTCACAGACAGGAGTCACAAAGTGCTGTACACAAAAAGGAGAAAAGGCAGAATAAAAAGAATGATGTAAGGTAAAACCAGAACAGACAGATGACAGTAAAAGTCACCTAAAAGCAATTTTAAACAAGTGTGTTTTCAGCTGTGATTTAAATAGTTTGAGCGATTCAATCGAACACAGCTCCGGTGGAAGACTGTTCCATGGCTTTGGACCAACAGACTGAAAGGCACGATCCCCAGGTGTCTTCAGTCCGAGAGCGGTCCTAATGAGTAGATCTCAGCGCTTGACTAGTACAGCTGCAGTTCAGAAAGGTGCTGGAGAGCTTGATCATGCAGGGCTCTGAAAGTCAGTACATGGATTTTAAATTGCATTCTGAATTCAACCGGGAGCTGTAGTACACAAGATGAAACCGGAGTGATGTCATCTGTTTATGATTATGTCACAACTCTATGTAGTGTGAGTTGTGTGATGGTTTAGACACATGGCTAACAAGCAGCAAAAGCTTTAAGACAGTACATGTGTGCAAATAATCACAGCCAATTAATGAAAAATCTTTTAGATATTGAAACAAGCTTTATGATGTATCCGTTATGTATATTTGTAGATAAAGTGGCTACTGTGAGAATGTCTTTAAAAAGGGAATGTCTAGAAACATCAACAGGAGCTACAACTTTACAAAAAGCTTTCTAAATATTTATCATCACATATACATATTAGATTAAAAAAAGTAATTGGCTTTATTATTTATTAATGAACCAGTGTGTTGTAAATGTACAGGATACACAGCTATAAATATCAATGAACACATCAACTGTCATTTTGTCATCTGTGAACTTTCAAGCTCTGTTGAACTACTGACTTGTTTGTAGCTACTAATAGTCAGTTAATGGTTTATTATTAAAGGTCATTACCAAAATAGTTGTGGCAGCCATCCTAATGCTTCAGTTTGGTTTGTACTTTTTGTTTTTTTCTCCTGGCTCATCTTCCCTACTAGGACAAAGCATCTTCATTTTGTAATCTTCAGTGACAGGACCAGACTTTCAAAGACACTAGCATGAATCTTATGTTCCTCTTACTGTTCCTGCACTGAGCCTCTTTGAGTTTATCCGCATTAGTAACACATTAGTGTTCTTGCATACAAAATGAGAAGGAAGCATATTTTTTCCAGCTCGAGTCCTGTCACCTTGTATTATGTAAGATTTTCAGATTTTTTTTTAGTTGCTAAAAAGTTGTAACCTTACTTAATGGGTTTTCCTGGTAGCAGGGTTTGTTTAGTGATTAGCACGCTACATGAGCTTCTTTCTCTTTTAGAGGCAGTCCTTTGGGCTGTGAAGATTATGCACGACTGCGCAATTGTGTCTTGCTATTGAATTTTAATGTGTAAATTAAGAAGCAGGTCCGAGCCAAATTGGTGCAACACTTTCAGAGATTGTGGCGGGGCAGTTAATCTTCAAGCACTGGTTTGGCACCGAAATGCTGGCAGACTGACGGGACTGGTGATTGCTTTAATTTGGGTGTCTCAGCCTTAGTGCTATCTGAAATGTCTCTGTTACAAGTTTCAAATAGGTGAGCATTCTTCCAAAGTTATTTGCGCTTTATCGCAAATAAAAGGCACCAGAAAGAAAAGGGTTCTTTGAAGTGATGCCATATAAGAACCACTTTTTCCCCCCTGAATGAACCTTTCCATGTTTGGGTCTCTTTTATAATGATTTATTTATTTTTTACAGTAAAGTAAAACTTCAACACAAACTAAAGGTCTTCTGCTGGAACCATACACTCAAGCCAAGAACTGTTTAAAAACCTTTAAGTGAAAATAAGCACACTTCCTTTACAAAGAACAAACTTTTATGGACCATTATTGTTTAATTGCTGAATGTAACATTTTTATTTTTCCAGTTTGCAAATAATTAGAAAATTTCCCTGCAAATGATGCATTAATATTATGCATTAAATTACCCTAATAAAAACATGTCATTTGACCAGG
The DNA here is from genome assembly GCA_037576975.1 of Alestes dentex. Taxonomy (NCBI): domain Eukaryota; kingdom Metazoa; phylum Chordata; class Actinopteri; order Characiformes; family Alestidae; genus Alestes; species Alestes dentex. Next base: position 11,498,002 of record JBBIGA010000027.1, on the reverse strand, counting down.
GGTGCTTAAACTTTTCCTTGAGACTGTAAATCTAATGTTAATCAGTATCTGAACATGGAGATTTTGTATTTAATATGGACAGTGATAATCTGTGGCCATGACAAAGTCAAACTAGAAGTGGCTCAAAATGAGGATTTTGCTGTGAACAAGTGGTATCTGGGCAAATGTGCAAGTTTCAGATTCAGTCAAGGCTGATGAATGGAAAGAGGTTGCACTTGAGAGCCCAGAATAAAACTTTAGTGATCTGAACCTTTAAAGCTGCTCTGAGAGTTTGAGAAACTTGAGTGTGTGAGAGAGAAGGATTAGGAGTCATGAATATGACTCCCGTGGGCTGTATTTAGGATGACATTTTGATAATCTGTAAGGATGCCTTCTTTCGACACCTTTTCAAGCAACTCCAAGCATCCAGTAAAAAAAAAAATCAAGATAAAAACATTTGCATGCTAACGAGCACTCGTAAATGGTAATTATGAATAAAAGGGTTATTCCATGACTCAGGTGCTATTTAGGCATTGTAACTCTCAGAAATTCAACTCCATTTATTTAAAAATGTGTTAACACATCTCATGACATCTCGTAACACATCATCAGTGTACTATTCTGACAATGGGTTAAATGATAGGGTATAATGAGGTTATATATGCTTCATTATATATATATATATATATATGTGTGTGTGTGTGTGTGTGTGTGTGTGTGTGTGTGTGTGTGTGTGTGTTTCTTGGTCTCTCTACAATGAGGGCAGTCACAAAGGCAGACTTCCATTTCTAAATACTCTTTATTTTCAAAAGTAAAACAGGCGCGAGGGCCTAACAGAACTCAAAACTTAAACGAAGGAAACTGGAGCACAACCCAAACAAGCATGACTGACTGTATCACAAACAAGCCAACCTGACAGACTGTGGACCGACACTGAGGTCCTACACAAAAGAGCTTAAATACAAAACCTAAAGGTCCACGAATCAATAGAAACAAAACATCACTTTCCCTGAACACACCGGTCAGCTGAAACACATAATACAAACCAACTCAAGACCGGTGTGCTCAGGCATGTCACAATAAAAGTCCCATACTCCAAAAAACAGAAATCCCGTCACAGTATACATCTATATGTGCATGTGCATGCGTGTAAATTACATATTATAAAAGGTAATATGTTTTATAACAAGGTGATATATTTGGGTAGCTGGAGGCCTAGTGGTTAGGGTGTTCACCCTGCTATCAGAAAGTCGTGGGTTTGTATCCCAAGACTGCTAGTGCCACCACTTGGTGAATGGGTTAAATGCAGAGAGCAATTTCTTGCTGTTCACACTGTGTGCTGGGGTGTGTTCACTGGTCACTTTACTTGATTTTACTTTTTTTTACTCTAAGGTGGTGTGTTCAGGTAACAGAATTCAATTAGGGAACACAACTAAAATGAACATTTTTTGTAACCTGTAATGAAAAATAATGTTTCAAGTTACACATTAATGCAAAAAATAATCCCCAACAGAGACACTTTGGGCTAGACACCCTTAACTACATGCTAACACTGACACTAAATGCCAGCCTCCACGACTATAGCTGATACCCTCATACTAGCACAGAAAGCGGTAATCAGTGGTCATGTGTTCAGAAACTGACCTTAGACCAGTGCAGTGGAGAATGGCTAACAAATTGTGCATGACAAGGGCCACAGTCTGTAATTATCTCCCTCTGTATTGTGAAGGTATTAGGTGGGACCTCATAAAGTAGCCGTATTAGGAGCATGAGCATTTCTAATAAAGTGTGTAGTGAGTGTCTACTGCATCAGTTGGGCCAGATGACGCATGAATATTCTCTTGACACAGAGCTGACAAATATGTCAGCGCTTGACTTATGTCCATCATAAATGTCATAACTAACTCTATTGAGCTTTACACTGTAATCATGTGTACTGCCTGAAAAATGTTTCATAGACACAAAGAATGACCTGACAGCGCCTCAATCTATCTCTGACTCTCAGCATCAAGTCTGCTACTGGTTAATTGGCTGCCGTATAAGCTCTTATTGGGGAAAAAAGATGGATTTCTTTGTAACTTGTACCAAAATGGGTATGAAATGGGAGAGGCTGTGTAGGTTCTAGCACTCCCTATTTCACCAATCAAAAAAGAAAAAGCTACAGGGGTACTTTCTCTATCATACACACACACTCTCCTCCCGAGCTGACAGGAAAAGACTTGTAAGTAAAAAAGACAGACATTTCATGTAACTAAACCAGTTCCTACATTATAAAGTAAAATTAAATAAGTTCAAATGGAGTTAAAAGTATTAGTGTACTACTGTGAACTGTAACAGACAAACATAGCTCTCTCATATCAGAGTTGACGCAAACAACCATTCAAGCACTGAGAGACAGGGTGAGACAAATAGATTCCCTGGCATTTGACAATGGCATCTGATTAGTAAACATAATTCATTTGCTTATAAGTGACTATATTACTTGACAGCTTTATGATCTGAAAGAAACTGATGTCAGTAATTGACTTCAATTTAAATGGAGATAAATGGATGAGGTTTTCCATTTAACATACCCAGGCATTAAATAATGAGAACTGGAATAGCATTTGTCTCTCGCCCTTTCTCTTCCCTCCGTAACAGCCACGTGCAACCTTGTAGGATGTCAACCATGTGACTGGCACAAGAGAAGGAGCGAGGAGGTGCGAGGAGCCGTCAGCACCGTGCCGCCACATTAAACACTCAACTCTCATTCTGTCTATATTTACAGAGGAGCCACATTTGCTAATCACTCTCCATCTGCAAACAGGACGGCCATTCTGCTTTCTTTCCTGCAGTAGCTAGTGCAGATTCATACGCGTATTGATAGAAAGAACATGGAACAAAACATGAGCAGCCTTTAGTCTTCTTATGTGAATTATTTTCATACAATATTAAAACTGCACATAGCCTGTCTATATATATATATATATATATATATATATATATGTGTATGTGTGTGTGTGTGTGTGTGTGTGTGCGTGTGTGTGTCTGTTCGTATATATAGCAGAAAGACACGTTATCACATGCTGAGAAAATGAGAAAAATTTGCAAAGGTGACTGTATATTTATATGCAAACATACAAGGAAGCAGTAAAAAAGTATCAGATTTTGTTCTGTTTGTCAAAAAGCAGTTGATATTTTGTGAGCTGGTAAGGAGAACACAGGTTCGGTTTTAGATTTCTCCTTGATGCCTCCAGTCATTTCTTGGATTTCTAAAATTCAGCAGTTCCTGAATTAATTTAGTCCGTGTTTGGCTATATTGGACCACGATGGTACTTTTAAATAAGCTTGAAGTTACATCAACCAAGTGTGTGTAAACATTTGAAATGTGGGAACTTATCCAAAAAATCTTTATACTTTTTAACAGTTAAAAACAACTCTGTTACTTTCTGAAAATGCTGGCGTATTCATTTAAAAGGGTGACGACCTTCACAGTCCGGCTTCTCCTCATCACACTGTAAGCAATGTGCTGAGCAGGACTTGGCTGGGCGCTGGACTGCAGGTGTGGAGGTGTATGAATCAAATTTGGAGTCAATGAGTCGTTTCGATAATTAGTCAAGAGAACTTAACTCTACTCCCCATGACTTTCCATCCAGTGGATGAGTCTGATGTCTGCTACTTCTGCTCGCAAAAGGAATCTCTCCGGGATGTGCATTGCATTGTACAGAGTGGGAACATGTTAAGAGTAGGAACATGAAGTTACATTGTGGTCTTTATGAATTTAAGAGGTCAAACTGTAAAACTGTGCTGTAGTTGTATTAGAAGTCAATAACATGTAATTCTTGCTACTAAACAAATCAGTTTAGTTTGATTTCCAGGTTTTATTTGGAAGAACTGGTTCAATTCAGAATTAGATTTTTTTTTATTGGTTTGATTGGTTCAGTGACATATTTATTTGATTATTTATTTGCAAGACACTTCTACTCTACTAATTTCTTGACATAAAAAAAGCCAGCGGCGAGCTGCGAATATTCAGGCTTGCCCTCAATTCGCATTTGAGTCACTTTACAACAGAAAAATTCTGATAGGATAGTGCTAATGCCTACACATGTGAACAATTGTTCTCACAAACTTGGTGTTGCTCATTGTAGATCACAAAGTGATTGGTTGTTTCTTCTGTCAGTCCTAATTATGTTAGTGATTAAAATACCACATTAAGCCTTCAGTCCAGCTCCTGGTGTCCTAACCAAAGGGAGCGCTCACTAGGTAATATTTACCTAAAAAAATCTATTGCATATACTACTACTTGCAAGGTCCATTTGTACACCCCTGGTGTGAAAATACCAATTGGAAATGACATCTCCTTCTCTTAAAAATAACCGATTCCAGTAAGATGGGACATGGAGTCCAAGTGATAGTGTTGCTTGGCAATTATTGACACCAGGTCATCTGATCCAAGGTCAGCAACAAACAAACAAACAAAAAAAAAAAAAAGAAAAAAATTGGTTGGCTACTGGTTAGGGAGTTGCCCCTGTGATCAGAAGGCTGTTGGTTCGTATCCCAGAACTGCCAGCGGCACCACTGAGGTACCCTTGAGCACTTGGTGCCCCTGCTTCACTTGGTGAATGGGTTAAATGCAGAGAAAGAATTTCACGTTGTTCAGATTGTGTGCTGTGCTGTGGTGTGTTAACACCTGACTTTAAGGGACACTTTAATTTAATTTGTTATTTGTTAGTTTTTTTTATTTGTATACTTAATGTGTAACATTGATTGATGTTAAATTAAGGCTTGGTTTACACAGAGTTGGCCTTAATGGTGCAGTCATTCTTCAGCAGGCAGAGCTTGTGCACATCGTCTAAATAGGATTTTGCTACGCTGATGTACCAAAGGTGTAGAGATGGAAGGAGGGAGGAATTTGATGTCACTGATAAGACTCTCTGTCTGAAGCTCCATCCCTCATCCATCACTGCACTCCACACGTTTGCAGGTATGTGCTCTGCAAGACAGATGGGCAGCACTGCTGCAGTTGAGCTGCACACACACATTTACACACGTTACGTACACAAACACACACCTGCCACCTTTAGATATATGCATACTTTTGTACCTGCTCAATTGTCTTTAACTGTAAGGGCCCGATAATGCACACGGCGCACCGT
>JBBIGA010000027.1:11481622-11492785 GCA_037576975.1 Alestes dentex | reverse complement strand
TCCATTCCCTAACTACAGGGGACAGTCTCCCTGGAGCAACTTGGGGCTAAGGGTCTTGCTCAGGAACCCAGTGGTGGTATACTGAAGGTAGGATTCAAACCCATGACCCCTTGGTCTCGAGGCAGGTATCCTACCCACTAGGCCGCCACCACCGGACAGTTGCTTGCAATTTTACTATACATGGTGAATTATTGCGTGTGTAAATAAATCATATGCTACAAATTCAGTTTATTGAGATTAGATTGAACAAGATTAGGTCTAGGAAAATATGGTTCTAGTTCTTGAGAGTGTATGTATTACATGTGCATGAAAGTTATCAGTGTCATTCTCTACACAGTCACTCTGCCGGTGCTTATCTTTTGCTCTTGTGCAGTTCTGTAACAGACATTTCTCAGACATGGCTCCTTCTGCTCTCTGACACCTCCCTTAGGGAAACACTAATCCATAACATGTCTTTTACTGTGCCAGTGACAGTCACGCGTTCGCTCCCATAAATCCGGCGCCTTATTCCTCTAATAGCTTGCCGACCCACAGTTGTTAGGCCACCAGGAATGGCTCATCACTCTACTAAGTGACCAAAGTCACTCTGGAAAGGACTGAGAAGAAAAGAATTAAATCCCTCTTTCCATTTGCCTTCCTTGAGTGAGCTGGTATGAAAAATCCCCCAGATCCTCTCACATACTTGTGTCTGAATTAATGAATTTTGAAGCAAACTTTTAAAGTACCTTTCAAGGTCTTTGTTCTTGTCCAGCAGTTTTAAGTTGGATGTCTTATGCTAAGGCCAAATAGAAAAGATAGTGTGTCTTGCATACCTACCTTGCATATTTTCTTTTTTTCTAGCATTTTAAATATAAATTGGTCAACTTCCCCTGTGGAAGTTTCCCTGTTTGTGTTGATGCTCAAGTTGCCAGACGTCATGCTGAGTTTTGTATGGTGTTCCTAGATCATGTCGAAGCAAAGTTATTGTAATAATGTAACATGTAATAATAGTAATGACAACTGGGGTTTTAAAATGTAAATGAACATAAAGAAAAAGTGCCCACATTTCTTTTATTTTAAGTCTTGGAAACGAACCGAAAAAACACAAGATCTTTGAATCCGGGAGATCTTTCAGGCTCGTTTCAAATGAGGAGGGGAATCCAGAGACCAACCGAGTTGCAGAGGGGCTGGGTGGCAGCGCACCAAGCAAAAGTGAAGCTAACAGTAAGCATGTAGGAGAGGAAACACCGGTTTTAGACCATTTTTATTTGTTGAAATCAGATTTTACTGCAGGTTTCTCTGCATTTAACCCATTCACCATGAGAAGCAGTGGGCAGCCAGCAATGCAGCACCTGGGGAGCAGTGTGTGGGAACAGTACCTTGCTCAAGGGTACCTCAGTGGTGCCGCAGCCAGTCCTGGGATTCAAACCCAGAACCTTCTGATTGCAGGGGTAACTCCCTAACCACCAGGCCACCAGCTGCCAGGCAAAAGGCAGTAAAACATGCTGGACAGGCCACCAGTCCATCATAGGGCAAACACACAAACACACTTCCATTTATTTTAGGAAAAATGTTTTGCAATATCTATATCACACGTGAAAAAATACCCCCCCCAAACCTAATAACTTTCTGTGCAGTAGCTCCAGCCAAATGCTTCCTTTAACTGGAGGCCAGTCTTTCACATTGCTGTGAATTTTGGCCCACTCTTCTTTGCAGAAGAAGAAGGGGCTGTCAAGCATGAACTCTATGTAGCATTATTTACATTTCAGCTGCTAAACATCCTCATAATTCAGAGCACCCAGTGACACTGGAGAGGAAAATATACGCATGATAAAATGTGTCAGGTTTGCAACATTTTTGTTTACCACAGAGGTGACAGGTAATTTTCGAAAACACCATTAATTTTTCTCATAGGGAAGAAGTGCTTGGATCCAGAGTTCATGGGCAAGATGTCGACTACAAAATGACGCACAACTTTAGAGGCCTATCCCCTCTCTTGTGCAGCTGAATTAGATTAAGGGGACTGTTCTGGGCTCTCAAGATTCAGATTGTCTCTGTAGATAATTGATCTCATCTATAAGAATCTTTAAGTCTGCATTAATTCTGGAGAAAATAAAAATTACAATGAGGCCATTTTATATGAATTATTTTTCACTTTCCTGAACTGAGTTGAAAGAAATATAACTACATTTCTGTTTGTGTACAGCAGTGGGGTTCAAGTACCAAATGTGCCAAAACCATATTGAAAGGATACCATTTTGTTAGGATAACATATTCTTCTGCTTCTTCCTCTCCTTCTTCTTCTTATAATAATAATCATTATAATGCTCATTCTTCGCTAAAATGGCATGGGGAGCAAAAACTGGGGAGTCATAGAAATGCCAAATTTGGATGAAATGTGCAGTAAACCTACCACTACTATGGGACACTAAGGGAAGCACACAGGCCTGACAGTGAAGCTGTTTGTGTTTGTGTCAAGAATTCCTGAACTGTAAGACAAACATCTTTCTTCATTTTGCTCATTGCTAAGAAAAAGGTTCCTGGTTCAAACTTCACATCTGAAAAGCAAACAAACACTTTTTTATGAAATGTGGTTGTGGTTGAAAGGCTGATCACTTGTCTGTGAAATACAAGGTTTTAAAAAAAGAACCAAGCTTAATGTTGGCCTTGTGGACTGTGTTTTGCTTTGACCCCTTTGATACGTATGTTCTTTGTGTTTTACCATGTTTTTGTCATTGTTTAAAATCAGAACAAAGGGAACAACAAACAAAGACGTCCAGATGTTTGCAAATTGCAAATCAATTATAAATGTATAGTATACATTTAATTACTTTTCAATAATGTGACAGTAATAGCTCCAGGCTTCTAAAGGCTAACACATCTATTATGTGATAAAAATACTAGCATCTCTTCTTCTTTCCTCCTTTTCTGCATTTTTCCCAGCCTTTCCTTCTTCAGTTGTTAGTTGAAGTTTGAAAGTACTTTATTTCTGTGTTCTCTCTGCAACAAAGCCCTTTCACACACTCGTATTGTGGTTTAATCCAGTGACCTTTCAGTCTCCTCAGCTGTCTGTATCCCACAGGCCTCCAGAGGTCTGAAGTCTTAAACGGTACACCTTCGTGTCACTCCGATGCAGGCCATTTGGTTCCCCCCTAAGCCCTGACCCAATTAAAATCATTTGTCTGTCTTTGACCACGGACATCTAAGTAAACAATGTGAGAGAAAGAGAAAGTTTATAAAGGGAACAGAGGAGTGAGAAGTGTTCTCAGCATGCTGCCTCTCTCTCTCCAGCAGGGTAAGCTTGTTAGAACATATTATTACTCCACTGGATTGAAAACTGTCCAGTCATACAGTAGCAACGGTAGATGAGCAAGTGGCAGGGTGTTTACGAGTTTCACACTAAGAAAGCAGCTGAAAGAGGGGGCATTTTGTGGAGGAATTTGGAATGGGGGCAGACATATTCTGTGTAAAAGTGGTAGTTCAAATTTCCCCCTTTCCCAAGATGTATTTGATCATCTGAGACATGATTGGTGTCTGAATTTTGCTTGTCTATGTCAGGTCCCGACAGCGGCCAACAGGGGTCGCTCTTTGTGTATGTTGGGGTTTTTGTGTCATGAGACTTTTATTTTGAAGTTATGGTTGGTTTTTTGTGTCTTACTTCACTAGTCAGCTGTATTGTGTTTAGTTTAACTAATTGGGAGTTGTGGTTGGTTCTTGTCTGAGTGTATGTTGTATTTAAGTTCTTTGAGTTGATATGTTGTTTGTTGGTCGACCGTCTTCCTTAGCCTTGTTTATGTCCAGCTCTTTACCTTAGTTGATCCAGTCTCTTTGTTAAAGAAAAACTATAGTCTTAAGTCTGGCACTCAGGCCAGTTTTTGTTTTGTGTTTCGTTTGAGGATAAAGATGGATCATTTTGAATACGACTGGTGCGTGTGTGCCTGCCGTAAGTGCCTGGAAACAGGCAGGACCCAAAACAGTCTAGTTTTGCACTTGAGTTACGAGCGTTTACCTCATCAATTAGGCTTGTGCAAATCGTATAGAAAGTGCTAGACCGTGTTGTTGCTAAGTAGTGTTTGTGCAGTTTTTGAAACAATCATATACCCATTTAACCATGTCCAAAAGTTTGTAGACGCATGCTAATGGAACATTTCTTCTCAAATCAAGGGCGCTAACGGGGAGTTTGTCCCCACTTTGCTGCAGTTACAGCTTCTACTCTTCAGGAAAGCCTTTGTACTAGATGTACAAGGCTTTCAGAAGGATTTTAGAATCAGAAAATGTATTTGTCCCAGATGAAACTACTTATGCTTTGCAGTCACAAGATCCTGGAGGAAATTGCTTTGATTTCAGAGCATTAATGAGGTCGGGTACTGATGTTGCATGATTAGTTCTGGATCACAAAAGTCACTTCAGTTTATACCTCCACCACTCCAGAAAACACAATTTTACAGCTCCACAGCCCAGTGCTGGAGGAGAGAAATATTCCTCTAGCTCACGCTTGGTATAGGACATGGTGACAATGTGTGCCATTTTCAGGGCATCCCATTCTACTCTCAGTACTTTTCAATACAAGCTGTGTGTGTTCTTAAATTGCCATGTCAGCAATGGGTGCACCTTAAATGAGCTGGATTCATAAAGACAGTGGTAATATTTTGAAATCTGATTTTTTTCTTTAACTTTCTTCATTTTTAAGCTTTGTAGCTCCATTACAAATCTAAAGAAGCAAAACTTCAGACACCCAAACTGTCTTTCCAGATCAACTGAAACTGAATAAAGGAGAACTTCCTAATTATACCAAAGTATACATGTATATTTAATTACACAATCACTTTCAGCACATAATTTCCTAGGGGCTCACTTAGAAAGTCTGAGCTTTTGGAGAGAATAGTTTGCAATGAAGTCAAAAACTTTGACTGCAATTTGGTTATGGTTCCCAGAATGCTGTTTCATATTTTTATGGCATACGGTACTTCCTCACACTGATCGTATAAATGGCCTTGTTCCACAGCCAGTCTCCAGCCTCATCTAATAAAGACATGAACCAAGGCCATGAATGTACTCGACTGGTTACTGGTTGAGTGTGCTAAGTGTCCTGCATTTTCTGTGCTCTGATGGTTTAGATGATCAAAATATTTTCCATGCAGTTTTCCACACTCTCCAAAGTGCCCGCAGTGGAGTATAGACCTACAGTTCAGAGAGGTTTTAGCAGATGTTTGGTGTGCTGAGAGGATTTGTGAGTTCTACAAGGACAGGCAAATTGGCTTCATAAACAGGCAACAATCTGAGCAGATTTAAAAGGGCCCTTTTGGTGTGCGTCAAATTTTCCTACGTCAGAATATTGAGCAGATGAACACTGTATCTCTTTGGCTTATTTTAAGTTCATCAAAGGACCTAAATGGGCACTGTGTTGTTCCTATGACTTTAAAATGTGTACATTATTGATCACATAGTCAACATCACTTGTCTTTGTGTGTTTTGTATGTTTTGCGTGTGTGTGTGTGTGTGTGTGTGTTGGCTCTTTAAAGTGTGTGAGTAGAGGCAGCTTTTTGTCCTGCATCTTTTGAGCCTCTACAACTGAACAGCGAGGAGCAAAAGATGAGGTCAGTGAGCTGGACAGTCTGTTTGTTAACCTGAACACACTCTTGATTACACACAGGGATTTGCCTATTGTTCTCTCGTTTGTTTGTTCTTATTGGCTTGCTGCAGTACTGCATCCCTGCCAAATTCACTGCTTACAGAGGGAAAGAGATTCTGGACAAAGCCTGTGATGCTCACATTTTATGTGGCAGTTAATTGTCATACAGTTATTTAATTAATGATTCAATTATCTTAAATTGGCCAATACCACAAAAAATAATTTAAAATATTATGGCCACATATCATGCTATTTACTGGCATGTGGAGGTGGGCAATGTGGAAAAAAATGACATTATTATACTTGACATTTTCAAGATAAACAATCTTGTACCATGTTTTAGAGTATTTTTCTGAGGTTTAAAGGTAGAAACAGACAAAAGTCTTGGAAGCCACCACACACACCCCTCATGTACTCTCCCATCGTCGGGGTGTCCTTTGAGCACCTTGTTCCATGAGTACACCCTGGCCTTCATGGATTATACCCAGTGATCTCCCCATAGACCAGGTCACCCCTTTACAAGTAGAATAAGCCTAACACATGCTGTCAGCTTTCACAGAGCTCAACAAGCCATTGTCCAGGGCCACCATGCAGTTTAGCATGGATCTTTCATAATGGCAATGACAAGAACGCATGGAATGGACAGATCAACACACTGATGTCTTCGCCTCAGACCTTGGGCACACCCACGTCATCCAACATGACATCAAAATGCCCAAAATGACCAAGTTTTGTCATTTGGCAGCTGCCCCCGAGGCCAAACACAAGACTCCCTTTTTCACCCCTGGCATCACCACTTCCTTCCTTTCAGCTCACATGGAGCCCTTCCACCTTTCAGAGGTTGATGTACATTGTACTGAGAAGTGTAAGCAGTTTCTGGATGATGTGATTATATTGAACAGAGGGGATATTTCATCTACAATGGCTTCTGAATGGCATCCAAGGGCCCTGAGTCACCTCAAGGAGTGATGGATTGTGGTGACAGACTCCATTGTCATGGGACAAAAATCATGCCTGAAATGCCCAGATCTCCCACCTGCTCTCCAAGGTCCTGAACTGCCCCCACACTCCCAGTTTCAGCACTTTTGTCATGGACCTTGCTTGTTTGCTGATGGACCACAGCTGAAAACCAGTAAATGGAGGCCTAAAAGCCTTTTAGATGGTCCTGTGTGAATAAACTTCCCTATTTTTTCTGAACTCTTGGTCTTTGTGTGAGTATATTGAGCCCAGTAAAACTGGTCTCATTAAGCCAGTATTTTTATTTACAAGAGTATGTCATATAGACAAAATCACAGTTTCTTTCTATATTCCTGGAGTAGCTTGAGTTTTAGGGACTAAAGATAAGAGTATAGTACAGCCACAACTTTTAATGAACTGTACATTTATGATGTTGTTTTATTTGACATAGATTAAGGTATGTGACTCATGCAATCACTGGTTTTGCTGCTTCGGATTCATGACCCTGTTGCTTGTTGTCCATCCTTTGTCCATTTTTGGTAGGTATTAACCACTGCTCTCACCCAGTTGCGTAGCCATCACTCCTTTAACCTTGTCAAAGTCACTCGGATCCATATGATTGAACATTTTTTCTCAGCTTCAAGATCTGACTGGTCACTTCATGCCTAATATATCCCACCCCTGTACAGGTGCTAACGAGACAATCAATGTTATTGACTTCAGCTGTCAGTGGTTTTAATGTTGTGGCTGATTAGGGTATTCCCTTGATTCTTAATAGTTTCAATTTTAGATTATTTTCCACTTCCAAAACCTACCATATGACCCAGATTGTCCAGGTTTTTATTCCCACACCAGATATTTATGACATTGACATTTGTTTCTTTCATTCAGAGCTCTTTATGAATATAAAAGAGACAAAACTGCTCCCAGTTCTTCACTTCACTTTGTTCACTGTGATTCAGACTGTTTTGAAATATCTGATTGTGGCGTCAGTATACAGAACTGTTTGTTTGCCTGTGTCCATTAGAAAAACAAATAGGTTGCTTTTGTGAAACTTTGCACATTTATAATCAGAAATTATTATTTTTTTTGTCTTCCGCATGCCAGTGCAGATAAACAATGACATTTTGTTTATCAGCACAAACCTTGTTTCAGCCGCGCAAGCTTTATATAATCATAAGTAAAGTACTGCTTTCCATAAATTACACATTCTAATGAGTTGCCTTCAGTGTGTGACTGAAGAAGATTGCCATCACTGTTGCAATGACTGTAATGGTGTGTGATATTCATATGCATGAACTGAAGTTGTGCTCTGTGACATAAGAACATTGTTTCATGATTTTGAATGTATGTAATTACCCAACATTGCTGATGAATGGTAACAGCTGTGCTTTGACTGTTATATGACAGCATCATCATAAAACATACAGACATTTACATAAATGTAATACCCCTATGGGGGTGTTAGATTGTATTATAGCAATTTTTGAATACTCACAAAGTAATATTTTTTGCATATTTGTATATATTATTTTAACAGCCTCGTCATCCTCATCACCGGCCCCTTTATCCCTAGATCACATATGGAAATCTGCCCAACCTGCACCTACCCCAAGACCCTCCAATGCCTGCACCAAGGCCCTGGACTCAGTTCTCTCCTGTTTCAGTTAATATTGTTCATGTCTCTGTTTCTTTCCCTGTTTCAGTTCTCATGGAAGTTATTGGTCCTGTCCCGTTGTGTTGTTTTCTGTCTGACCCAGTCCATGTTATGGTCCCTGTCATTGTTCCTGTCCCTGCCGTGCTCCCTGTCTTTATACTCCAAGCCCCTGTCATGCCTCATCCCTGTCATTTCTCCCGTCTGGTCCCATGTCATGTCCCGTCTTGTCCCGTTTTTTCTAATGTCCATTCTCCTGTACAATCCCATATTCAACCTTCTGTTCAGTCTAATGTCTAACCCTCTGTTTCTACCGCTGTCCAGTCCCATGTCCGGTCTACCATCATGTCTGGTGTTCCTTTCCCAGGCCTGCCACCTGTCCAGTCTATTGTCCTAGGCCATATCATGTCTCATGCCCAGTTCCCTTCTCTGTCTTCTGTCTCTTCAGCACTATTAGTCCCATCGCTACCTCCTCTCTTCCACCCGTACTGGTCCGCCTGTTTCCTTCATCTCCTTTTCTAGTCCTAGCCTGTGCCCCTGCACCTGTCCTGTTTTCTGTTTAGTTCCTAGTTTAATCTTTAGTCCAGTCTTCATGTCTGTGGTAATTTTCTCAGTTCCTGTTTCCATGCCCCATGCTGAGTCCATTTGTTTCCTTAGCCTGTTCCATCTCTTTTTTCCTGTCTCATTCTTTCTATCCGGTACGTTACCCCTCTTTTAAGCCAACTCCCCGTGCAGATCTATTTTGTGCCTCAGTAGATGCACTCTAGGTGTGTTACGTGTAGTGTTTGTTACCTGCAGTGTTCACCCTGTGTGATCTGTTAGTTTTTTATTTAGTGTTTTGGTTGAAATCGTTTTTTGAATGTTAATAAATATCCCTATTTTGCATTTACGTCTGCTTCGAGTCCTCTGTACCGCACATCACACACACAATTTTTTGGCTAAAATTGATCAGGGTGCTTGAAAAATTCTGGAAGTTTCTGAAAATTGGCTCATTATCATATTGGAGCCTCTGTGATTTCATTCTTAGAGGCAAACTGCAGTCAAAAATGACTAGCAAAGAATACATTCTGCAGCTCTAGTTTGCAATAATTTTGGCCTGATCCCATTGGTCTGCCTGACTCGGATTTTTTTCTTAGATTTCCTTGTTGCTTTTGGAGAGCATAGTGCTGCAGTTAGCGCTGTTTCCTCACTCGAGAAGTGAGGTTCTCAAGAAAGTCCTGGTTTCGATTCCTAACCAGGGCAGACTGGGTCCTTTCTGCATGGAGTTTGCACATTTTTTCTGTGCCTGTGTGGGTTTCTAGTGGGAGCTTTGTTTTCCGCCCACAGTCCAACGATACGTATGTCAGAAAAACTAGAGATGTCGAATGGCCTTTATGTGCCAATGTGTTTGTGTGTCCTGCGATGGACTGGCGACCTTCTCTGCCTTTTGCCCTGTGAGTGCTGGGATAAGCTCCAGGACCCTGGTTGACACAAGCAGCTCAGAAAAAGAATGAATGAAGGTTGTTCTGGTGTTTTATATTATATTTTGTACTGCCTTGGTGCTAGAAAAATGGTCAACTTGAGGAAGCTAAAACAGAAAGCAGTGACCTTGACAAGCTGTGCAACATAATGAAACACTTCCAGCCTGATGACTGCCCTTTCCTTCAAGCAGATATTCTCCAGTGGCTTTTTTACATGCATAAAATATCCTCCGCATTTTTTTGCCTTCGTGACATCCGGGCCTTGTCTGCCACGCGCCTTGTCCTCGTGCTGAGTTGTTTATGTTTGGGCGTGGCGGTTAGCAAGGCAATCAGACACCTGAATGGAATGAGCCTCCGCTGCTCAGTGCTGCGGCCAAACGTAAACAACCAGCACAAGGACGAGGGGGCATAGCGGAAGAGGCCCAGACGCCACAGTCAGCTGTACGCAGAGGCGGGAGGTTTGAAAGTAGCAAAGTAGTGAACGTTATTTCCCCCGTGGAGCATCTCGAGTGTTCTTGTGGTTTTCATTTTGTTCTTCTTAAAGTCCTGTATTTTTATTACAGTAAATTACATTTTATTATTACTGTATTTACCCTGCTTATACCAAAGAAAACGACAGCGCATACCAAAGAAAATGCACATGCATGAATTACAGTACAGTCTATACAGGGGTAATATTACATTCTAGCACTGTAGGAGACAGCAGTTCAGTATACACTGTACAGCACAAAAACGGGTTTACCTTTACATTTTCTTTAAGAGTAAAGTATTGAGTTGAGTTTAAAATGAACTTTAAGTTTTTGGGAGCATATTTGGGGGCATATTTAGGGTTTACACTATAAAAGTAGGCATTTTTTTCTACCACGTCACATATTCAGTTTTTCACTATACGCAGGTGCTCTTGGAACGTAACCCCTGCGATAAGCTGGAGTTTACTGTATTTCACAAGAGAAATACACACTTACACATGTTTACATTGTGTACCATACCACAACATTTCATTTTTCTGGTTTGATAGATTCTTGCATACCCAAATAATCAGGAGTCCCATGTTTAAATTGTTTTCAAATTACTTTTTTATGATTCATGATTCAGTGTTTATTTTTCAACATTTTAACAGTCTGAATGTTTTACTTCACTGCACTATTCTATTACTTCAGATAAACACTCATTCTGTTAAACGGGATGAATTATGTTCTGCTTATCATGAAACTATTGTACCTGGCGCAATGGTAATATTCCTGATACTCAGGCAAGCATAAAAGCATATTTTAAGTAAAGTTTATCCTGGTTACCATAAAATATTGTCATGTTGCCCACCCCTAACTTAAATCTGACTGTTCCAACTATATGACACACATCGTCGCATACAATTATTTAAACCCATACATACAATGAGGAACCTTTGAACACCCTGCGATTTTGCAAGTTCTCCCACTTAGAAATCATGGAGGGGTCTGAAATTCACATTGTAGGTGCAT
>JBBIGA010000027.1:11411223-11481522 GCA_037576975.1 Alestes dentex | reverse complement strand
AGCAGTTCTTAAAAACTAAGGCAAAGCTGTTCAGTTCAATACTTGCACCCATAAAAGATAAAACCTGAGAAACTGAAAATTTTTGCAGTGCTCTCTTATTTTTTTTTTTCCAGAGCTGCTTAAGAAAATGGCAGTTTATTTTTCTGTATGTTACTTTTTCACTTGTAGTCATCGAAGAGCATTTTGCATTTTATACCAGATTAGTCATTTATCATTTTTACAAAGGAATTTTATAAGTGGCTTCAGATCCTCACACAAAATGCAATATAACTGTAAATGATCACTCAGAGATGGAAAAAAAAAAAAGTTTTACCCATGTGAACATATGACTGGCCACCTTTATCTGCCACCTAACTGGTACCAAATGCTTCCTATAACTGGAGATCAGTCTTTCACATCCCTGTGGAGGATCTTTGGCTTCCTCTTTTTTCAGAGTTGCTTTAATTCAGGCAAGGCTTTCAAGCATGAACTGCCCATTTAATCCAGCTGTGCGTGAGTTTTAAACCGCCACCTTCATTTTGACTCGCTGCTCCAACAGAACATACATCTCGATGATCTCCCATTGCACGGACTGCTGTTTGGAGCAACATCAGAGGAAGAAAAGATGAAAAGTTAGCATTAGAAAAGGCACGTGAGACGTGAGATCTATGGCAGGTCCGAGAGTCTCACGTTCCGTGCATGAGCGTTGGCTGGTCTGGGTTAATTACGTTGATCATTCCTGCACCACACTTGCATGGTAACTCTGTACTGTGCAGGAGAGAGTGCCTGTCTCTACAGCAGGTGATTTGTTTTCACTAGTCGGAGCAGCCGAAGGGAGCAGGATGAAAAGAGACCCAGCAGGAGCTCGTTTGACCCCAGGGTCACGGAACCCCAAGCATGACTGGAGTATAGAGGCTGGTGATTCTGGTTTTGCTACTGGGTGAGTAAAAAAAAGAAATCCCTGCACGCTTCATTACGTTGAAATTGCCTTTTTAAAACCTTCTGTATATTCCAGTGGCCATCGTTTTACAGCGTTTTACTGCAGCAGCAAGCATCAACACAAATTCATCAAGCTGGAAACACAAAATGATAGTTTAGGTGCAAGGGTTTCATGGTGTTGGTTTCTTTTTTTAGATTCATTCCTTACAACCTCACGTGACTAGGCCTGTAGGTCTCATAGACTAAATACAGATTGAACAACTAAACAAAAGATGCACAGCAGAAGTATTTAGGTATGACTTTTAGATGCAATAAAGTCACACACACCTGAGATTTCTTAGCTTGAATTTAATTTGCTACGCTAGTGATTTTGTCAGTCAGAAAGTGAATCAAATAATGACAGATGCAGTGCCTGTAAAGGGGCTACAGCAGACTAACAGTTATGAGGTAGATTCAGGCCAAACTGCCTTTCGAATATAGTACAAAGTGAAATACAGCCAATCAGAACAGAGGTAATTTACATTTACACCAGTCTTAAAGATTTGGTAACAAAAGTGTCAGTTTGGAAAATAGTAACGAAACACGAATCAGAAATATACTTAAAAACTGTCGCCTCTTCCATGAACACATTTACGTACGGCTACCCAGCAGTAATAAAAATTATAATTATTATAACTATTTTGTTTTATATTTCATGCATTTTTTTTTGACAAAAACAAAAATCTGAGAAAAATGTAGATACATCGGTCCTTTAACGTATAATTCCAGGTCAATACGTGCACACAGCAAACTAGTTTTATTCCAAATCCAGGGATTGCAAGTGGAAAGCTTGTTTTTAATGATCAGCTGGTATGATCAGCCCTAATTACTTTAGCACATATTGTCACTCTTGTTCCGACCACAGCAGGGGCTTCCACATGTAACATATCTGTGTGTGTGTGTGTTCATGCCACTGTGTTTGCTTTCTCCAAATGTTGTCTCTGAGTATGAGCAGTTCCCTCTTCATGCGTGGCCAAGCTCGGCGAGAGCGAGGAAGAGAAGGGCTGTACACTGAGTGCAGCATCTTGAGTGGCAGGAGGAGCAATATCTCCCTAATGATGCCCGTCTGGCAAGTGCCCAGTCCAGACTTGCTATAGATGAAGTGTCCTCCCTCACTCTCACACACACATACACACACACATACACACACACACACACACACACACTCCCCCTCCCTCTCTCCTCTCTCCCAGGCTGTGGTGGTCCTTCCTCTTGATTTGTGACTCAGTTAGTGCATGGCTGGCTTCTGTTCACAGTCATGTTAAAAGCTGAGTGATGGTGCGGACGTGGGGACCCTACAGAAGCCCACTTTCATCTCCCCAGCCTCGCTCTGCAAAATGAGGGGATGAATAATTTGCAACCACGAGAAACCTCTGACATAGAATTGAATGGGGACAGATGTGGGGGAGCAAAAAAAAAAAAAAAAAAGAAGAGGTTGTCATAGAAACTGAGTTCCTGTCAACATAAGTTTTCCTTGTCAAGGTTGCTGGGAGGATGTTAGCATAAGCCGTTGGCGAGAGACTCTTTTTTTCAATTAAAGGTCCTGATGAGGCCAAATGAGCAGTGCCATTACAGGGAGAAGTGCATATTTTCCCTCTGAATCGTACTAGACAGGTGCTTCATAGCTCTGTCTGACCATTAAATGGGAGCAAATAATGGCGACTTTCAACTGACATTGATATTAATGTATCAGGTACCTTTTTCTTGAAACAAAATCATACACTCACTGAGGCGTGTAGTTTTGCCTGGACGTCACTCGAAGACAACACACTGACTCGTTACTGTGAGCCCTGCTGGCTCTGCTACTCTGTTCGACATATAATGAATTGTATCACACCGATTATGATCATAGCTGAATGAAGGATAGTATATAGTATTATTCTAGCCCCTTCAAGAAAGTAACTGGAAAGGAGGAAGGAAAATATTAACTGGATTGTCCCTGTAAGTTATTGTAAACAGTGTTTTGGAGCATTTCTAATGGCCCATTTGTCATGAATTGTCGACCCAGTGAAAACGGCAGCTGGCATTCTCTAATGCCAAATTTATTTATGTAAAATTTATGAAAAAAAAAAAACCAAAAAACCTAAGAGACAAGTTTGTTCCTGTTGTGCAGCAGTGTGTGTGTGTGGGTAAAATGCACAGGTGTCTATTGTTTTCTGAACTATTGCAGTGTGTGTGTTTAACAATAAGAAACTCCTCAATAGGTGTTGTGAGTGCAGTAGTGTGTGTGTGTGTGTGTGTGTGTGTGTGTGTGTGTGTGAGTGCAGTAGTGTGTGTAGAGCAGCTTTTCTATGGTCTGTATTTCAGCAGCTTCACTCCTGATTCAGTTTCTGATGGATGAAACAGAGTCACACGCACACACTCTGCTCTTAACATCGCTGTTTTAATTGTTGCAGTTGTGAAATAATGTAAGAGTGTTGTGTAGTTTAACATTTCCAAGGTATAATAAATTATCTATATGTTTTAGTTTGAAAATTTCTCCAAATGTGTTCTATGTAAGCATTGATAAAGTTTAAAAATGTATAATTCACACCGCAAACTGGGAAGCAGTTTCCCAGTGATGCAGACGACTCAGAAGTATGAATGCCAGTGTAAAATTAATGGTTTGTTGCATAGATTTCAGCCTGGGCTGCTTTCCTAACAAGACAGGCCAGCCAATTAGAACAAGGGTCACATATTGACATATTTAAGCCTTAAAAATTAAACAGTAACAGCAAAGTTCAATTTTAATTGGAAAGGGAGGATGAACAATTGCTGGCAGGAAAATAAATGACTGTTAAATACAAAAAAATAATCAGACAAAAGTTGTGCGGGGGCTTAGTTGAAGAAGGATTTTTGATCTTGTACTCAAAACATTTGGATTTCTTTTGTGGAGGGGGTCCTGGTTTTCTCCCCATTTTTGTGATGTCCCATTCCACCCACTGACTGGGAATCCCACAGTGATGCAATACCATCACTGAGAGGAAATTAGACAACTCAACAAGCATGGAGGAGACCGCTAAAGGAAAATACAGTGGCCCCTTATAGTCATGTGTGAACACACCAGCGCACACAGTGTGAACAGTGAAACTCTTCTCTGTATTTAATCCATTCACCAAGAAGCGGGCAACCAGGAACACAGCGCCCGGTGAGCAGTGTGTGGGGGTGGTACCTTACTCAAGGATACTTCAGTGGTGCCACTAGCAGTTCTGGGATTTGAGCCCACAGCATTCTGATAAGAGGGGCAACTTCCTAACCACTAGGCCACCAGCTGCCCCACTAATTGCCAATTCTACTGACAGCTAACAGATTTGGGCACTAGCTAGCATCACTTAACAAGCACCGTCGCTTCTCATCCTCTCAGGGGATCAAGCGCCACTCGTCTTGAACCTCTGGTGCTCAAAAGAAGAGGAAGACCTGCGTCAAGACTCTTGGGCCCCCAGTGGTGGAACGAAGTCCCTTATCCAATCTGCGGAGTCCCTCTCTGTCTTCAAGCATCGTTTGAAGACCCACCTCCTCAAGGAGCACCTTGTTGACTAACTAGGCCTCTTGTTATTGCTTATTCATTTCTTTTTCTCTATTAAATTAAAAAACCCTCTTTGCACTTACACTCTTAACTGCGTGCCTTCCTTACTTTTGCTTTAACCTTTGGCTTTTCTTTGACAGGAGTTGTTACGGTATGTAACTTGGCAGTAGTTTGGTTGAATAGCAGATATCAGTTTAGCATTTCATGTTGAAGAACAGATGTTGACTACTTGAGCACTGATGTACGTCACTCTGGATTAGAGCGTCTGCAAAATGCTGTAAATGTAAATGTAAATAGGTAGATAAGTAATAGGTAGCTAAATTACAGGTGGCCTAATGCTAATAACACATTTGTGATTAGCCTTTGATGCTGGAAGGCTGCTCTGTGATGCGTCACCCCAGACCTGCAGACGTGTTACACTTGTTCCTGGCTGACTTTGACAGCCTGACTTCCTGAGCGTGTGCTTCGGAGCTTTGATGTGTGGTAAACAAAAGCAGGCTGGTAGCGGTGAGGGAGGGGGAGGACTCTAGCAGCAGCAACTCTTCTCCGTCTGAGCCTCAGCGCTCCACTGGCTGCGGCTGATAGATGCTCACCTGCTCATCTCAGGGGTCCGAGCACCTGATCTGAACCCTGAGCACAACATCAGCAGGGTGACTGCAGAGGGCAGCACGTCCTGAAACACACCGATACACACACTCAGCCGTGCACAGTGGGTACGCGTGCGTAAGCTTTCCTTGCAGTCTCCGTCTTCGATTCAGAGAGGTGAGTGCCCCGGGCTTTGGCTCAGCCAATTTTGGCAGCTCTGATAGCTCGGCGCTGAGGAGAGATGAGAGGGACAGATGGAGTCATGGAAAACAACTCGAAGAATAACTATGGGAAAAAAAATGAGTGAAGCTGTTTCAGGGTTTGGCCTGCTGGGGCCTCTCTCACTATTAAGAGACCAAAAAAGCAAAGTGAGAGCCACGTGATCGGAGGGGCTCCAAATTTGGAAAGGGTGTCTTGAGAGAAACAGTGGAGAAAAGGAAATGAGGAAAAGATGAACAGCCTTAGAGCCTCTATCACTGATGCACTTTTCTATTTTTTATGAGTAAAATAAAGCTATAGGAAAATATACACGTTTAAATAAAAGGGGCCGAACAAGTTTCTGATTTCACAAAAGAACCATTTTTTGGTCCCCCAGAAAACCCTTCAGTTGATGGTTCTTCAAAGATGTTCAGGCAGGTTCAGAATAAACTATTAAACATTGCTCTTATGTAAAGTTGTCACAGATATTTACATAATATTGTTTTACGGTTTTATCACAAAATGAACTTGATTAGCATTTATAGTGTTGCATTAATGCAAACTAATGAATGAACAAAATCAGCGTAATTTTTACGCTGCTAGAATGAATTGACTTGGTTGAATTGAAAATGGTTTCTGATTTCACAGAAGTACCATTTCTGGTGCTCCAAAGAACCTTTCAATTGATGATTCTCTAAAGAATCATTTTCGTAAATGAGATTAATCCAATGGTCTGACAAAATGATGTTTACAGCCAGATTTACTGATATTTACATGGTGTTTTCCACAAAGTAAACCTGATTAGCATTTAATGTGCTACATTGCAAACTAAACAATGAACAAAATTAACTTCATTCTGAAATGAATTTACTAATTAAGTGAATCAAGTGGAACTGGAAATAGCCATTCCTCCCTCAGAAAGACAATATCGATGCTTTTATAGACCTTTCCTTGAGACTACTCAGTGCTCATACGCTATTCTGAAAAACTATAGTAGAACAGGTAACGCTTACAATACAACTACTGTTATAAAGGGTTTATAAATGATTAATAATCATGCTGTTAATTAGGTTGTAGACAGTTTACAAGTCATTAATAAGGAGTTATAAACAAGTTATAAATGCCATACATTGATGCAGCCTATTTGGAAGATCTCAGATTTTGTTAGTTGCTGAGTTTATTTTGTTTCTTTCTCAGGCAGAATGTTAAACTGTCAGCATCATCAGGTCTTTATTAACATGCTGCTACCATTAAAACACCAGGTCTTGCCAAATAGTGAGCCTACATGAATGGTAGCAACTGTTTTAACTTGTTTATAATGGCTTATTAATGATTTATAAACTGTCTATAACCTAATTAACAATGATTATTAATCCTTTATAAACCATTTATAATGGTAGAGTTACTGTAAAATGGTACCTTAGAATGTGTTGCTACTGCTAAACATGCATGAGATAATCATAAAACAAGGATGGTGGCTTCCCAAATTCTCACCAGCCTCCCCTCGCCCTCACCTCCCGTGCTGCAGAGCTCCTGAATAATGGACCGTACGGCGCGGAGCCTCTCCGGTTAGTATGGCTGGATGAATCTCTGATCTTCTGGGTGAATCTGGGAAAGTTAGCCATGTGAAGAATATCTTCATACAGAATTCATCAGTCTGTTAAATGAGATTTAACACTGATGCGTGAGGCTGGGCTAGATCCATGTACAAGCCCTCATGCTCTGCTGAAGACAAAGAGCCGCTGTATGGATTAAATGCCAGAAGCAAGCAAACAAACAAAGAGAGATTTGTTGGATTTCGCTGAGCAAAGACGTATTTTAACCCAACACCTCAGACTATTTTTGTTTGTTCTCTTGGTCACAGAGTGTAAACTGTACCAATTTTCTACCTGGTTTAAAATAATTGTTTCTATTCTTCTATTCCATCACGCGGGCCTTCTCGGGAGAATTGTTTCTCAGAGTTGTTTTTTCACACCATTGTTTCTCTAAATGCTGTTCTTGAACTCCGAAGCCTCCCTGTGGCATAATAATCCTGTAATGACGCTTTTATCTGTTAATAATGTTTATTCTATCTAAACACGCTCCTTTCCAAACAGGTGCACAATAGGTGATTGCTTGGAGCCCCGAGTACAGTGCAAACAGCCGTTTACTCTCTTCACTTTTCAATGAAGTTCTTTAAAGTCAGGTCTCATTATGTCAAATAATGAAGCCATAATTAAACCACTGGAGTGGAGATAATTCCCTTGAAAAGAAGCGAGTGCTAATCATTAAATTTCATCACAGTGTTCTGCGCACATCATGGGACTGAAAAGAAAAAAGAAAAAAAAAACAATGTGGATTTTTTATTTGAATAGCTTCACCTTATCAGCTTCCACTGAATGTTTCATTCCAGTTCTTTCTGAAGCTAAATTAGGCCAAGACAAGAAAGAGAATCCTTGGGCAATGTTTCAAAGTTATAGGCTTTATTTAACTGGTAAAATGTCAAGCATGATTTCTCTACATAAATAACAAGCACACGAGGCAACATACATGGCTACATGGGTCGGACGGGATCTCTGGATGTGACATCGAAATGCGCTCGCTTGTTTGCGGAACGAAGAACAGTGCGGTCGTTTCTCGCTTTAAAAAAAGAAAAATGAAAAGTGGGGGCATAGAACTCAACAAGCTGAAGCTTCTGAAGACGGTTTAGGGAAGCCTATCGTGAGCATACACCCTTCTGCTATGTACAGAACACAAACCAAGTCACAGCGAGGGTCCTGCGGGTGTACAATGAAAGTAGGGTAAAAAAAAAAAGGTTTTCCAGTGTTTTTTTTTTTAATATACAAAAAATTTCAACTTAACCACGCTTGAAAAAAGTCCAATTACTAAAGCGGACGAGGAATAAAATCAAACCATGTGACAAAAGCTTCAATCCAAGCACTTGGTTTGAGTGTCAGTGAAAATGCATAGACTCTGGCCATCGAGAAGGTTTCGACGCAACGTGCACACGTGTTTGTGCTTCCATTTACACTAAGAAGATTCCTCTGCCCATGCGGCTGACCTCATGTAGCATTGTGACTCGCGTCTGGACCTGTCAAATTAAAGAGCTCCGGTTATATAAACCTGGCGATGTACAAAGCTGTACGTCATCTAACACCACACCACACCACACCAAGAAAACACACTGATTTACTGAAAGCCAGCCCTCAAGAACCAGGACGCACGAGTCTAGCTACTCTGCTCGACTCTACGCTTATGATTACATTCTCCCATTAAGTTACCATTTATCTCTATGAGCCTGTAGTGTGGAATAAATGACCTCTATGGCCTGCCTCTATGGTATCCAAAATTGTCTGTATTGTCAGTTTTAATGCATTCCTACTGTTAGATCCAGATCTTAATGAGAGATTTTTAAGTTGCCATGCTGACTTTTACCACGGACATCTCAGTCTTCACTTTAAACAAGGACAATCTTTGAGCGAGAGGCCATTTTAATTGGGTTGGTGGGATTTGAAACGTATAAACAGGTGGAGTTGTCTTTTTCTTGCCCTGCTCAGAAAGGTCATGGCGGGGCTCATTCGCAGAGAGAGAGTAATTCATTGTATTTTCCTATTTCGAGTGAGCGTTCCTTCAAGGCACAGGAAAAACTGTGGGCCCAAACGTGCATGTGAATGTGTTTAAAGACTGGTATGTGGAGAGAAGAGAAGTAGTATTAAACTCGAATGACTGGAATAGCCTTATACATTTGTTCTTTTGTTCTCTAACCCTTGAAGTCAATTTTTCATCATTTGCTTTAATTCAATTTGAGTTACACATTTAGAACCTTCCGTGTGTCTCCAAATGGAACGACTTACTAAATTCCTTTATTAGACACTAGGGCTATTTTGACCTAAAGGTGGCGTGACTAATAGTTTACTATTTGACTTTAGAACCTACCCAGTGCATACAAAAACAAGCGAATCCCACTCTACCCCAGTCTACTTTAGAATAACGTTCCTTTGAACTGATACAGTGGTTTTAGAACAGTCAATTTTGGTATTTTCTTTTAGGATCACTTGTGATTTCCTCTCAATAAATTAAACACGGACCAAATTCAGTGCAATTGTACTTGTTTGCTTTTCCATGAAGCCTCTTTCAGGTACCCTAGGCCTCGCCAACCCACACCACAGTATTCCCCAAGGGCACGTCAGTGATTTCACAGTTGAGCTTGTCCAGGCGTCCGTCGAGGATGAACAGGGAGCTCTGGGAAGGAGTCATGAGGTACTGTCCAAACAGGCCACTGCCGGTCATGACGCGGTTTTGCCGGTTCCAGCGCCACTGGGATGCCGGCGTAGGCTGTTTGAGGCTCTTGATCATTTTGACATTTCCGGTGCTGAGCTCCACGAACAGGGCATCCGTCTGCTGGCCCGAGCTGCCGAACACATTGTACTGGTTGACCTCGGTGAAGGAGGGCATAAAGGTCAGGTCAGAGAGGTGCAGGTTGGTGTGGATATCGAAGGGTTGCCCAATTTGGCCCCGGACAGAAATGGGCTGCAGGCGCATCAGGCCGTCGCGGTCGTCCACACTGACGAGGTAATGTCCGTCAGGCGAGACGTAGGGCGTGCCGCTAACCTCCCCGTTAGGACCGATCACACCATCCGTCACGCTGTCCACAATCAGCTGGGGTCGCACAGCACCGGTCGAGTCTGGCTTACAGTTGATGAAGTAGTAGCCCCCCAGGTGAGTGTAGGCCAGAGACTGTGGGATGCAGTCGTACTCTCGCAGACTGATGTTTTTCACGTAAGAAGTCGTCTCCAGGTCAATCTTATGCAGCGCCGGCTCATTCTTGTGGAGGATGATTCCAAATCTACAACAGAGAGGACAAACCTTGGATTACATTTAGGAGTGACACTTCAAGCCTTGATCAAATGGAGCCATAAAATGTTCACTCAAAAAAAAAAAAGCGTCTCTTCTCTCAGATGTGTGACAAGAGGTAAGACCTTTAAGCCTTAACTCAGAGTACATCAGTAAACTTTAATTTCAGTTAATAGAAACGTTGTAAAACAGTCTAGAATTGGTGTTTACCCTTAGAACTCAGAGTGTATCCGTAAACTCTGATTTCAGTAAATATAAACTGTGTAAAAGAGTCTAGAACCGGTGTTTGTTCTCCTACACTCTTCCCGTTTGCTGCTCTTTCTCTCGGTGCGCCGCCGCTCGGCCGCTTTCCGGAGCCCCTCCCTCTGCAGGTTTTCCCCTCCCACTTGTGGGCGGAGACCATCCTGAAAGTTCTTCTAGCTTCAAAGATCTTGTGTTTTTTCTATTTGTTTCTAAGACCTAAAATAAATGAATTAACTTGAACATTTTTGTTCTTTGTGGGCAGTGGCATGTGATGCCATTTTTAAAAACCCAGTAGCGTTTTTTAAATTACTATAACTTTTGTTCTGCAAGACACAAACAAGGCTCAGCATGACATTTGACACCTCGAGCATCAACACAAACTGGGGAAACTTCCATTATAGGAGTTGTTTGGCCATATGATGAAGATATACCAGATTCCTCACACATCTCATTTGCAAAACTGATTTATAGAAATCTATATGAGTGCAATACAGCAACTTTTCTGCATTTTGCAGCCTGGACAGCCCAAATCTAAACCTGCACAGGGCTTAGCAGATTGAGTGCACTTTCCAATAGCTGGCTCTCACTCCGGCTAGTTCCAGAATGAGAAATACTGATTGGATCACAAGCTAAGACAGACCAGGCCTAATGAAGGAGGTCTAGACCTTTAGGTGGAAAGAGGAGCTCAACACTTCCACCGGTGCAGAAATCATAGCAGGCGATTGCCTGGCTCTGTGATGGGCTTCTAATACAATTGCATGCGCATGCATTAGGTGTTAAAAAATCCAAAGAAGCCAGACATTGACCATTAGATTTTTCTAAGAAGCAGATGGAAACAGAAAGAAAATGTCAGAGGAGGAAATGTCAGTGGCCAGCAAGCCTCAATTCAATCTGAATGCCCTCTGATCAATTCTGCCGTGCACTTCAAACCCGCTGTCACGCTGCTGATTTTTGGCGCTGTGGATTGCGGCGGTTGACTGGGTCAGGCTGATACGTGGCATCTGCTTCAGACTGATGGGCGCATTATCATTTTGTGATGATGAGCCCCATTGATTGGCTTGTGCTGTTGGTCCATTAGTGCTTCAGGCCAGTTTTTCCTGTCTGTTCGCCTCAGTAGACTGTGTGCTATGGTTCTACTTGGTGTTCGGTACTGGACATGATGCAAACATAAACAGACTGAATATATATATATATATATATATATATATATATAAAAATATACATACAGCTTTTTTACCAACATTGTGCACAGTAACTGTGGATTGAAATGTACTGTAGAGAATGTGTACATATTTACTTACACATCATTTGACCAGGGTCTAAAGTTTTTTGTTATTTATTTAATGTTATAACTGGTTTGGAAGATTGAAGCTGTAAAAACAATTCTGCCCAGATGTTATTGGGTGCAATTTGTCCCATATTAACAGAGGAAGCTGAATAACACTGTGAATTAAGTTATAATAAAAGAAACAAACAGAAATCATTTACGTTTATGTTTTAGAAACGTCCTCCCCACCATCCCATCCCCGGCTGACAAAACCGTTACATCTCACCCAAACGCCCCGTCGACATTTTTCAGCACCCTCTGTGTGAAACTTGTTCCTGCAGCTATGGCCACATCTATGAACACATTTACATATGACCTATAGCAGATCAGGTGAAAATGGGTGCTGCTGCAGACAGTGAGTGGTTACTGGAGTGGAAAATGTGGATAACACGATAAGACATTGTGGCGTTCCTGGCTGTCAAGGAGCAAATGAATCACTGCAAATGTGGCTGAAGTTTGATTTCCCAGCATGCATGAGAATTTCAGTCTCAGCTGTAAAATGCCTTTTGAATGAGGAACAATACAGGTCAAACCCTCAGTTTGCATGAATCTGTCTTAAATGCACAGTTAAAACAGTCCATTTAATTATAAGGATGAAAAAAGGAATGTAATATGGTCCTCTGGTCCCACAATTAGATTACAGCACATAAAAGCATGCAGGAGGAAAACTAAAGTATAAGAAAGGAAGACATTGTCCTTTTTTGACTGAAAAGAAAATCAAATAGTAAGATTTCAGGATCCAGCTGAGAGGTCCAAGTCTTGATAGCCCCGGGAACAAGTGTTCCACAGTGTTCCACAACAGTGGGCCTGTATTGGATAGGTATGATTATTCTTTTCTCTGGAGCAATCCCTCTGGCCACCGGCAATCACAGAGTCATCTGAAACCTTGCTGCAATGTAACAGGAGCTCACTTAAAGCAGGGCTCAATCCTGCGTCATAACCCAACACTATCCCAAGGGGTTTTAGGAGCGGTGCCGCACAGAGGTGTCCACAGTAGTTGGATAAGTGAGTTTTCTTCTGCCAGCTACCTATAGTTCAGGTAGCAGATGGAATGGTATTAAATGCCTATAGCTCCTGTGGCAGAAGAGATAAGACCCTTTTTTTGCAGCTCTATAAAGGCCACCATTGAAAGGTATAATAAAGAATAGCATCAGCTCCATATAAAAGAGCCCAAAGCTAGCCGGACCTGTTTCGTACCTTTGTGTATATTTTATGACTTGCTGTGGGTTTGCTGTTTTATGCAGCCCTGCTGCAGAGCAATTAATGAAAGTGGCTTCTTCTCCTAAATCAATGCAATTTCCCGAGCTTCACCTCGGAGGGCTGTTCCGAAATGCAAACAAAATAAGAGCCACTTTTCTTTATTTTCTGACTCTTTAAATGGCCTGACTCAACCAACCCTTTAGACTGATTCTAGCATTTGAAAACAACTTCTTGTAAAATTAAAAACAATTGACAGAAATCTGAAAAAAAAAACCAAACAAACCATCTGCATTAGCTGCATTGGTAATAAATGAGCTAAAGACCCAAAGGTATTGATAAAAGCATGACAGGAGCTCAATGAATTTAATGAATGAGAGTTCTATAGGCTCTATTAGAAGGAAGGTCTGGGGTTGCAGGAATAATGTGGCACTTTCTGCACTTTTTTCTACAGCTTTTGCGTTAGAGCCGTCCAGTGATTGTTTAAAAGCAACTTTTCCCTAGGAAATAAATGACAATGTTCAGAAGACAAATCAGAAAAACGTCAACGTGTTGGTAGGACATATTCACTGGAAATACTTAGGGCAAGAGACTAAACATCTCAAACTGGAATTAAAAAGTAAAATTCCACAGAAATGTTAATTTCAGTGTGTTTAGTCCAATCAGCTCTAATTGTAAATAAAAGCTTGTTTTCTGTCAAATTTAAAGAAAGTGTATATGTGCATATGTATATATTTAAACAGAGTTCATATGTATGTATGTATATATGTGTTCTAGGAACACAGACATTGTTTATTGAGAAGGTCCAGGGCTGGCGGTAGGACCATGTTCTGTGGTATAGAGCGTGGTGTTTTTGCAGCTGTGTGCCAGGGCTGGTTTGGTTCTGGGTGTTAAACCTGAGACCCTGGTGGAGATGTCTGAGAGAAGAATGCTGAAGAAGCTTCTCTCCATCATGGACAACCCCACTCACCCCATGCACGTCTCCTTGATAGGCCATCAGAACTTTTTTTTAAAGTTGTTACTTGTGCGATATACAGATCCACAGTTTAATCTGTGAATTAATTGAATGTTATTGAAAGTTAATTTCATTGTCATATCATCTGCTGCTATTTCATTGCATTTATTTTTATTGCATCCACACGAAGCCACTTTCATATGTCATTCTACACTACTACTGATCTGCTGGTACAGTGCACTAAATCTCATATACAGCAATATCAGTGTTACACTGTTATTCGTTAGACTAATGTTCTTCCCATTAAGTTGTACTATTGTTTGTCTATCTTTTGTGTCTCATTACATTTTATTCTTTCTCATCTTGCATTTTTTTTTTTCATCTTCTCTTCTTAAGTATAGCCTTCATGTCAGAATTTACTGCTACTGATAGAGAAACAGTGCTGTATCTTAAGCCATCTACTTGTGGTCTTGACTTTCTATCCACAATCTTACGTCTTCATTTTATGTGCTACATCCCTCCACAAAGGACATTGTAGAGCCTTGGAACACATTTGCTGGGAAATAATTCGGGATATACTTGTAGGATCTTCTATTTGGAAGACCTTATTAAGAAGAGAACTGATTACATCACTTCATATGTGAGATCATGACTGTTTTTGTTGAATAAGCAATCTGTTGGGCGCATAGAAATTTAGACTGTATATATTAATGGCCACAAAGGATCTATCCATTTACAAAGGTAATAAACACCAACAATAATGTATGCTACTATTTTTTTGCTAGCATGACATGCAGAAAATTACTTTTGCTGTTGCACTAATTAGTTGTCTTTTATTATTTTTTGCACAAACTTGATAAAAAACAACAGCTGATTTTCCCAGGTTTCAGATTGCCAGCACTGGTTTTCATTATGTAACTGGGCTTAAATGCACCTGCTCTGATGTGTCCTTAATCCGGCTTGCCGTCCAGCACAGAACACCAGACGACACTGACCCTTCTCTTGCATTGCATTGCCCTCATTTAACATGCTGCTAACCTGTAGCACTGAGACATATTAAAGCGTCAGGGAGGGTCAGAGAGAGGACAGCGCCGCTAAATGTCATCACATTCCAAAGGTGCAAAGCTAAAGTGGACCAAAACTGGCTAAAGGCTCTTGGTCTAGCATGGGAATACAGCAGTTCTATTTAAGAACTTTCTCATGGCATTACAGTGTCTAGTTTTGTGAGATAATATCAGCTAGAAGAAGAGAACCACCTGGTCCATGTAGAACTTTTCAAATATAAGTTCCCAGAAATCTGCAATTGGTTTGAACGGAGGTATTGCCTGTTCTGCACTGAAGACATGGAACCTGTCATGAGCTTTCAACAGAGGTTTATCATTGGTTATGAGGTGCACCAAGTCGATAACTATACATCAAAGGCTGTGTTTTATGTTACTGTCCAAATTTACCTTCTCACTGTGCTTGAAACGGTATCCCTGTTTCAGCTGATTTACTTGGTTTCAGTTAAACAGGTTGTGACTGACCAGAGATTTTGGTCTTTTTTGAATGTGCAAATGTGTAAATTAGTAGAACAGCTTGACCAAAATTACTCAACATGTCATTAGGACAGGTTGACTGGACATACTAAAGGCAAGACACTAAACTGCTTCTGTAACATCTCAAACATTTCTGTCAAGTTTGACTTTTTTATTACAGTTTATTTGAGAGTATTTAGTCCAATCAGCTCTAACTAATAATTAGCAACTTCAACGAATGATTAAATCTGCCCACACGCACCACAATCTTTTTATTGTTATATATCACTAAAAAGCTTGTTTCCTGTAGAATTTACAGTATATACTGTATGCATATATGTCCTAAATACGGCTTTCATGTCAGAATTTACTGCAACCGATGTAGAAGTTGTGCTGCATCTTACTTGCTGTCTCAACACTCTACTGTAATGTCTCGGCCAGCAGCGGTTGAGGCCGCTATTGGGTTAATTTAAAATATGGGACTTTTAGTTTGAAAAGAGGTATGTGTATGTCTTTAGTCATCCCTTGTTTTTTCTGTTTAGTTAAGTGATTGTGTTTAATGATTGGTTTCGGTCTGAGTCTGTTGTGTATTTAAGTTCTTTGAGCTCGTCTTAGCTGCTGGTTGTCCCTCACAATTACCCTCATGCTACCTGTTCCTCTTGTGTCCTTGTTTTATGTATATTTTGTGTTTAAAGGTCCTCAAGCCTGTTTTTTGTAAATAAATTCCATCAAAGGAAGCTGCATCTTGCACCTCACCTCACTACCCCTCAGCCACGGATGTGACATCTACCTACAATCTGAACATTGTGAATGACTCTCTTCTTTCAGGGATTTTTCCAGCATCACTACAGATGCCTATTATAAAACGCCTCCTGAAAAAGACTGACAACCTTGATGCCTCCACATTTAATAATTATACGCCTGCTTCAAAACTCCCATTCATCGGAAAGGTCATTTGGAAAGTACTTTTCAACGAAATCAGTAATTATTTGAAGTCAAATGGCTACTTTGATGTATTTCAATCAGGCTTCCATCAACACTGTAGCACTGAAACAGCTCTGAAAATGGTATTAAATGACATTCGTCTGCATATGGACTCAGGTAAGATAACTGTCTTGGTATTGCTAGATTTTAGTGCAGCTTTTGGTCATAAAATACTGCTGGGCAGATTTAAAATTGGGTTGGGCTCTAATGAATAGCCGTTAGATGGTTCAGGACATACCTCGAAAGCAAGAATCATTTTGTCTCTATAGAGACTTATAAATCAGAGAATACTGCTTTGTCGTATGGAGTCCCACAAGGATCCATTCTTAGGCCCCTTTTTTTCAACCTGTACATGCTTCCTCTTGGCCAAATTCAAGGTGGTTTATCATAGTTATGCAGATGACACAAAGATCTATCTAGCTCTCACTAAATGACTTCAGTCCTGTAGACTCATTGGGTCAGTGTCCCAGACAGGGATTAAGCCTAGTCTTGGACTACCCTTTCCTTTTCCATGGAAAATCTCTATTCACAGCATTACATAATCCAGGACTAGGCTTAATCCCTGTCCGGGAAACCGACCCATTATGTTTATGCCACAAAAAAGTAAATGGCTAGATGCAGCAAAATTTCTTTTGGTTGAATAAAGATATGACAGAGATAGTTCTGTTTGGTAACAAAGAAGGACGATTACAATTGCATATTTGGAATCTAGGCCAATAAAACTACAACCCATGCCAAAAACCTTGGTGTAATTATGGATGGGAATTTTGGTTTCTGTGATCATATTAAACCTATAACTAAATAAGCATTCTGTCATCTGAGGAACATAGCTAAAGTTTTGTGTCAAAAGAAGGTTTTGAGAAACTCACCCGTGCCTTTATATCCTGCAGAGTTGAACAATGCTCTTATCATTGGTCTCCCCAAAAAGAACATTATACAGATACAGTTTATTCAAAATGGTGCTTCTAGAGTTCCACCAAAAATCAAGAAGAAGAGCACATTACTACAATCCTCAGGTCCTCACACTGGCTTCCAGTCAGATACAGACTGAGTTCAAAGAATTGTTAATTGTATATAAATCATTCAATGGTTTGGGCCCTAAATATGGGCCCTAAAAAGATGTTTGATAAATATCAGCCTGGAGGGCCTCTTAGATCCACTGGAGCTGGTCAGCTAGTAGTGCCAAGATAAGAATCAAAATGGCATTTAGTCATTATGCGGCCCACTGCTGGAACCAGCTCCCCAGGGAGATCAGATCTGCCCCTACTGTTGCAAGTAAAAAAACAAACAAAAAAAACTGTTACCGGCAAGATCTGCACAATATTCAGGTGTTTTTTGTTCATATATTGCTTTATTTGCCTTTGTTTAGCTTAATCTTAAATCCTACGTTTATTCTACAATGTTATGGTTACTTTAATTGCTTTCCTTTCCTTTTATGCTTTAACATGTTTCTCTGTGAAGCACACAGAATGACCTCTGTGTGTACGATGCTACACAAATATAGCCGTGTCCATTTTATAAGCAAAAAACAATGCAGGTTAATAATACACCTACAGCACAGCTTCATCTGATGTGGTGACAAAAACTAATTACAGAAGATCTAAAATACCTAAAACTTTAAATAGCAGAACCATTGTGCACTTGCGATTTCTTTTTTCAGTTTCAATTGCCTCATTATTTCTTATTAGAATGGCATCAAATCACAAGCAAATAGCCATCTGTCACCGGAGGAGAAGAAGAGGATCAGAGGTACATGCTCAGTAATCTTCAGCCTGGATTTAATCAAATCAAATGAGATTTTCCTTTCCAGGCGGCTCCTCTCGCGCTGTTTATTCAGGGTTTAATCTCACAACTCTTGTCTCCTCAACTACTAAAGCTACTCCCAAACGCAAGTGACTGTGAATGCATTATGTGGGATATTAGGGCCTAATGTCAACTCTCCTGCGTGATGTACCCGGCTTGAGCTAGTTTGTCTGGACTTGGCGCACAGTGACAACTGTATGTTCATTGGTTTTGCTGTCTAATGCTATGAAAACATCCTATATCATTTCACAGTCCTTCATTTTGTCATGAGGACATGGACTGTTTAACTGCCCTTGAAATAAATTTAATAGAACTGTATGGAGGTTTTTTTTTGTTTTTACATTTATGACAGTCCTATCAAGAGTGACTTAAATTGAATTAGTTTACAGATGTAGGTGAATGTAGCATTAGAATTCTTGCCCAAGGACTAATATGGCACAGTGTGGCATCCTTGCCTTAACTCTTAATGGCCTGTAGTTTATAGCCCACATTTTGAGACATTATGAATAGAATGTCAGGGGTTTTTTCAAATACTAAATGAATTAGGGTCCGTTTGTACCTGTCTGAACCCTGACAACACTGACCATCTGACTATGGACATAATTCATTGCTCATAGATGGATCTGTGCCATTAGTTTGTACTAAAATAGTTTGAAAAGGCATAAACCAAACAACACAATTTTTGACTAAGCTAAAATTATGTTGTGTGGACATTGTTCTGTAAAATAATCTCTTGGGGTTTCACAGTGAAATGTATATCTTAATCCTCTCGACATCCAAAAACTAGATTTCTGTTTTTTACAAATATGTACATTGTGAATATTTAAGTAGATGATGTCTCATTTGCATATTTAAAAGTAACTTCTGAAAAAAAAAAGAATATTTGTAAGAAGAACAGCAGCCAACGGGCAAAAAATAATTGTGATCTATTGTGATCCATGATCCTATTCAGGATACTGATACTTCACCTTACAGAACATTACACATAAAGATTCTTTATGGAACTAAAGGTGGTTCTTCTATAATCTTGCTCCAAAGCATATTTTGGGCATCTATATTAAAAGACTCTTTTCCCACCATCCCATACTTAGTCTTGCCAGTCAGATGTCTGACTATCAGATAGTCTCGTAGTTTTAAGAGGTTCAAGAGCTGCAAGAGCTGCCTGATTTTATAGTAGAGGTAAGAGGTCCAACAGCTGCCTGATATAACAAGAATTCCATGCCAAAAATAATCAACAGTGCTACAACAAAAACAGACCATGTGAAACAAAGTGTTAGACTATGGCTCAGTGGTCCTCTAAAAATGTGTCAAAGCTCCCATATTACTCCAAAAGATTTGTTGTGAATATTGCATACATTTTTCAACACAGAGTTTACACTTCACTCTAAAAGACTTGTGAAAACACACAGAGAAGGAAACTCAGCATTTACCATTAACATTTAGATGGATAAAAGGATGCTTTCATATTAAAAATGGTGCATACAAGTGAACAAATACAGCAGTGTGGCTATCCAATGAGAACATAACGGTCAAGATTCAGATAGCTGTGAAACTGTGGGCATTTTAGTGTACAGTATACATGAGGTGTACATTTGTGGGCGGAGCCTCTGAAGTTGAGACTAGGTCATACCTGATGTGATTGATGGTTAGGCTGGAGGGAGGGATGAAGAAGTCGTCCACCCTGTCGAAGCGGCGGCCCACCGGCTGGGTGTGGATAGTGTGGTGGGACACGCTGCCGCTGGCCTGGTTAATCACCTGAGCCACAGCGAGAGACCCACATAAGCGTCAGAAAATAACGTGACATGTTTTCAATAGGCTAGTAATTCACACTGGCACACAAGCTTTGATTATGAGAGCTATCATCTCGTCTCTCGCACTGATCAGCCTGCATCGGGGACATTTCTGCTTACGGGTTTATTTGGGGCAATAATTTGAAAAGTACTTCCACAGGGACTCCCCGCTATGCTGATTCAATCATGTTACATCATTTGCGCATGGCCTGAAAATGTCAGTAAAAATCATTAAGGGCCTGGAGGAGGGAGATGAGGAGGTTGGGAGCGTTCTTGCACTTGTGTTGAGAGCCGTTTCAACAAGGTGTGATATACACTCAGGAGATGCTGAGTGACAGATTTGAGAGCTGGGAGTAGACCTGGGGATTAACAGGTTCTTAGTTCATTTGTAACATTAAGAGTTGAAGAGGTGGGATGAATCTTCAGCAATATTCTTATCCTCCAGCGACAAGTCCAGTGATGTTTCACCAATCTGCCAATGGGGTCAACAAAATTCACTTAATTTTCATAAAAAAGCAATAATATCTAGTAATACAATATCCCCCTATATTTGATAACTAGTAATAAAATATTCAGAATGTTCCATTTAATACCAAAAGTATCAGATTTAAGCAATATAGTCCTACCATGAGACTTGGAGAGAAGTAGACTTATACTGAGTCCCTGTATCTCAGTATTTTGCTATATAAAATGTCTTTGCTTTTTCAAGAGATTTTACTATGTAAATCCTGATGGTCCCACTGGCAGATGTTCTTGCTGAATATCAACATTCACAATCTTAATTTCACTAGATTTTTTTTTTTTGTTTAAAGGTATGTAAGACCTGTGGTATGAAAGGTCTACATCTGGAAAGAAGTGAAAAAACCCAGATTTAAAATCATAACTAATCATACAATAACTATTATAGTCTGATGAGTGTTTGTTTTGTGCCATAAATAATTTAAAAGAATTTAACATTTCTAAGTGAGATTGACAAATGTAATTATTCTAATAATGAGCATAATACACTTACACATAAGTCATATAATCAGAGAGAAAACAAGATTTATTGCTAGTTTATGAGATGATATCACTTAATCACTACATATTTTCATGCAGCACACACATATTAATTTTCTGTAATTCCATTTAATTTCATTAGTTGATGATGCATTTATGCAGCTGATGATGTAAACACGTCTACCACCCTGGCATGAGAGCCTCAATGAAAGATGTAGGTCTTCGAGTTTCAAAGTCACTGCCATATTTATGGATAGCGTGGAACGCAGAGCATCCTATGTTGCTGAATCACGCTGTTAAGATGTTAATGGCCTTTTCAGCAACTTGCCTTTGGCAAGAGTGTCTTTTTGACCTTCCATAACGCGAAAATGAAATGTAGGAACAGGGAAACTGATTTAAGACTATGGCTACATTCACATTTCATTTTTTGCCAATCATTCCATATTTATGGTTTTCTTATTAAAGTGGCCCATATTGATTCAACACACTGAGCACAAACACATTTTAATCAATGCCATATGAGTCATCCACATGCTTCATGAACAGAAACAACAAATAAACAAACAAGTAGCACAACTGAGATCATTAGGTCTGATCAACTGTTCCATCATGCTTGGTGGAGAAAAACACGCCAAATGCATTTTAGGGCACATCTGTTTTGTTTTAAATAAAAGAGAGTGATGTGGAATGCAGGCATTGCTATAATTTCTAAATGGACCACTCACTCCCCAGTAGATGAGCTCTGTCACAGGTTTAGTAATGTCACAGCAACCAATGCATTTACATATGTCCACCTGTCCAGTTCACAGTGGTTTATTCACATGTTGTGAATGGGTGGGGCTAAAGAAGAAATGTTTCATGCTCAGTTGCTTTTTGAATGAGGCACAGTTCAGGACCAGCTAGTCACAGTTAGGTCAGAATTAATACAGGCTTAATTTGAAGGGATAAAGAGACGTATGGAATGTATATAAACATGAATTATCAGAAAACTTGATTGATTCTGGAGGAAATTAGAATTGTTTTTGGCATGTAAAAAATACTAATGTCTCAAGTAGATCTCAGGGAAAAAAAAAAAAATAAAATATATATGCATGACCAGGGCTGGACTGGGACAAAAAATTGGCCCGGGCATTTTGAGCCAGGCTGTCGTTCCCGAGGGGGGTATGCCTGATGGCCGGTCCAGCACTGTGCATGGCCCTTTAATTCTTTTGCTGAGGTAATGACATGATGTCCTGAGCTCAGAGTTTTATGCATCATGACTACAGGTAACAAAAACGAATCTAGGGCTGTTACAGTGTTTAGACAGCACAGTTCTACCTTGTTGAAATTTTCCAGCCTGTAGTTTACTTTACCTGGAGAGTCGGGAAGTTCTTCTCCAGATCGCCCCAGCTCAGAATCCACACCTGATCATGAGATTTATCATAATGGAGCTTGACTGGAACCCGATCCGTGTTCACTGTCTGCAAACAGCAAAAGAGAATGAAGTGAAATCTCAATGAAAGAAGAACGCAGGTGATTAAGAGCTGAAAGCACTTTTTGCCATTTATTTAACAGCTGAATCATGAAGAGAAGCTGCTTTACTTCTGTTTCATTGGTTTTAAAAATCATTATAGGTTACAAAGGCCCTGAGCATTTTAACACTCTTCACACCAGTTTGGGAACCCACTCAGCCTTAAGGGAAAGCATCTTGTTTATTTATTAATTTAATTATTTTTTTTCCTGGCTAAAATTGGTCGTGTCCAATTCTACTTGCCAGCCTGTTCTTTTAGAACTGACACTAATCACTAGAAAACACACTTAGAGGAGAACGCTAACTTCTTTTGTGTCAGATGACAGGCACTCACACTAGCCAGAATTGCATTGTGTGATGGGGGAGAGGGAGGGCCACCCTCCCACACACAGGGAGAATGAGGCTAATTATGGTCTCTTGGACCGCCGGCTCTGAACTCACGATCTGCTGATGACAGGGCCAACGCTTAGACAGTTGCGACACTCGGGGGCCAAGAGTCTTGCTTTCAGAAGAGCAGATGGAGGGTTTTTATGAGTTCAGTTACAGTGCCATATTTTGCAGTGGAGCACTGTCAGTAACAACTGTTCAGCTACTCTGGGATAATTGCTATCAGTCTGTACCCATTTCCAGTCACCCGCTGGGGGATCGTCTTCAGTGAGAGATGAATAACTCATTTCGAACAGAAAATGCCGTTTTTATGATTTTCACACACCTCATCATGCAAACACATATAGACACTGTGACAAGCAAACGCTTGTTTTTATCCCCGTCGATGGAAAAAGAATTCCGCTCTTTATGGTGGCATTGAACCGATTTCAAAAATCTGTTGCAACAATTCAGATGGGTATTGGATATTTATTTAATACTGCG
Source organism: Alestes dentex (assembly GCA_037576975.1). Classification (NCBI taxonomy): domain Eukaryota; kingdom Metazoa; phylum Chordata; class Actinopteri; order Characiformes; family Alestidae; genus Alestes; species Alestes dentex. The sequence goes on along the minus strand of JBBIGA010000027.1, from coordinate 11,458,249 downwards.
TCAACTGTGAAAAGCTTCCCGTTGAGAGCCTTTTACACAGTTTAATTTGGCTATGTATAGGCGGGAAGAAGAGAAGTGTGGAATGGAGAAGGATAGGTGCTTGTTGACTCAGGCTTGAGTCTCCATGCATGCAATCATCAGGGAGAACAGATGTGCACATTTTGCTTCAGTTCCACTACATCTCTCTTGTCCTTCAGAGGATTATTCTGGCACCGATAGAAAATCTTCGCCACATGTGAAGTCCGCAGTGTTGCACAACACTGGCCAAACTTCCTGTTCATGCAGATTTTCAGATAGTCACTGTCATATTAAAAATCATTCAATGGACCACTATACATGGTACAGAATCTTGGGTAACATTTTAGTCCTATAAAATAACAGACATTGCAATTCCATAAACATGTCAGGGCAAATGTCATAAGCTGTCAAGACATCCATTAATGCGAACTGTCATGACAGATAATATAATATTTGATGTCATGGCCTTAAATGAGCATGTGACACAAGCTGATATAAATCTGTCATCGCAATTATCATCAATGGTAAGAACATTTTTATAGTAATTGACATGACGGCTTATGACGTCTGCCATAAAATGTATGTAGCAGGGTTCACGTAATGTGTTTTTACTTTAAATTGTGCCGCGGTATTGTAAAGGTTAAGCAATATGATGGCTTCTTTTTTACAATAAATTGCAATACAGGCTTTCCTTGACTGCAGAATATAACTGCATGTCTCATAAAAAGACCACTTATAGAGACCTTGGAAATGACATTAACTAGTTTAGCTTAGAGTGGTTGGCAGCTCATTAAGTCATAATGTATTTATTATTACCAAATATTGTGTTTTTGCAAATGCTGAAGAAACAATTCGAGTTCTTAGCCTTGATGCTTTAGTTCATTCCAACAGCAAAATATTATTAGATGTGTTGCATATCATAACATATCATATTTTTGCCATATTCCTTACATTGCCATTACAATAAAGGTATTTAAAATTCTTCTATGAAGTTAGCACCTTGTAGATAAATGAAGGCTGTGATGTGCATGTTTCAAGAAAATATAGACTAAAAATGAGGGAAAACCATTAAAAAGTCAGTAATAAGTCTGAAGATGTTAGTAGGCACAAACGGGCAAACACTTGATGCACCTTCCTGTCTTTCAGCCTCGGCTGGATCAGGTGGCTAATTAGCACTTGATAATCGGAGATAATGAAGCCAAATCTCCAGGTGATGAAATAACGAGCATGTGACTCCAAAAGGCTGCCTCTGGAAGCCTGGCCGAGAGACTGAGAGAGAGAGAGAGAGAGAAAGAGACACCCGCTGGCACCAATCAGGGCGTTGGCCAAGAGAGACAGCCAGATTTATCTGCCTGACACATCTGCCAGCTTCCTGCCAGCTTTCACCCAACCACCCAGGTACTGCCAGTGAGTTTTGTGCAGAAAAGCAGTGGTGATATCCTGAAGCCAAAGAAGTTAAGACGTCTTAGAAGCTACTGGCTTGATTGACATTCTGAAACTGACCTGCTGTTGTTGGAGGCCATAAATCATACATTTGGCCAGAGCAACTTTGCTTCTTGCTCAGTCTAAAACTCCTCCCTCCCAAGTGTGCACTGTCAACAAGCTGTCTAGCAAGACGCAGTGCAGAATCGGTGGCTTATATCTGGGTCTGTGTGATTGTTAACCAAAAGCTTTCAAACTTCACAAAACTTTTGGTCTCAAGATTTTTCTTGGGTGGAGCCTAGGCCTTCTAAAGGGACTAGCTTCAGATTAAAAGGCAACAACTCTGGATGCATTACTGTGATCCACCCATCAAGAAATGATGTGTGTCCTCCATCTATTGGTAGAAAGATGACCTTGGTGTCCCTTGTCTAGACATCGTACCAAATTTAGCCATGCACTTGCCTCTAGCAGAGTCTTCTCTTTCAAGCTTATAAACCTCCCTCTTTGTCTCAATAGGCAACAATTGACATGGATGCAAACAGGCACTCTGATTCGACAGCAAATAGATCTTTCAACCCTGCGCAACCATATCTGAGTGCCAAACAAGCGCACAAAAGCACAAAGGCTGAGTTCCCAGCCTCTAAAACAAGAGTTTGTTTGTGAGCTAAGGGGTAGGGGGTTGGGAAAAAGCATCACAGTCCCACAAAGACCACAGTCTAGGCTTGGACCAGTCAGTCGAGTCGGTTTAAGCTTCTAAAAGAATTTTTTCTATCAGTGTATCATTCCTTTAACATGAACCGTGATGCCTCAGAACAAGGGATGGACTCCGCAAAGAGAACTGGGGCGTGTATCCCATCAAACCAGCGACCACTTTCAAATTCACCCAAACAAGCCTCTCAACCCGGCAGAGAGAAGTTTTTTTCAGCTCATGCCGGCACTGAGAATAGGACACAGCATGATTACCATGGAAATGAAGTGCTTGCATTTATAAGAATCAACTCAAACTGCCCTGCATGGCATGAGGAATGGTGTTATGGCTGAAATGAGCTCATTAGATGTTGGAATATGTCTCTGAGAATCCACACAAAATGATATGTAGCAACAGGCGTACATTTAAAGTCTTTCAGTACATGAATTATGCAAGTAAATGGTGTTTGCTGGTGTCAGAGGACCACTTCCCACCACAGCTTCATTAGATAAATCGGAGACAAAGCCTGAAGTACACTCCCAGAATACCCTTTTGTAGAAGCAATCATCATTGATTCGCTGACTTACTTGAACGGCCTTCTGAGATTGGATGTCTACAATCAGCACTCTGTTCAGCAGTGGCTGTGTGGTGTAGATGAACTTATCCTTCACGTTCACTGCCGATGTCCACACGCACTTCTGGTCCTCCTCCCCCGTTATTTTTGGGCAGACTTCCTCCTTTGAATTAAAAATAAGACAAAAGACATCATGTTACTCTAATTTACCAGACTTTATTGAAAGGCAGGGCAATTAAGGTGGAGCAAGAGAAACTGGTAGCCCTTAGAAATCAGATTTCAGTAAATATAACCGGTGTAAAACAGTCTAGAACCGGTGTTTACCCTCAGAACTCAGAGTGTATCAGTAAACTCTGATTTCAGTAAATATAATCGGTGTAACTCAGTCTAGAACCGGTGATTGTTGTCCTACATGCTTGCTGTTTTCTCTCGGTGGGTGTGCTGCCGCTCGGCCGCTCTCCAGACACCCTCCCTCTGTGGGTTTTCCCCACTCATTTGTGGGCATAGACTATCCTGAAAGTTCTCCTGTTTAAAGATCTTGTATTTTTCCGTTTGTTTCTAAAAACTAAAATAATTTGTTCATTTTTATTCATTATGGTCATTTGCTTGTGACACCATTTTTAAAACCCCAGTAGCGGTTAATATTATTATTATATTTTATTTCTGTGCCACCTGTGTTCTAAGGGTTAAGGTGGTTTTTTGTGATAAGTCCAAATCGGCGGTTTGGTGGCGTCGTCGCTAAGCATCACGCGCCACTTGGATCTGGTGCCCTGCTGGTCCATTTTGCCGTCTTGTTGCTACACTAAAAACTCAACTTTAACCCAGTTTGCCACCGACTTTTTCAAAAAGAGCAGCCAGTGAGACAATGTGTGCAGCATATGACCTGTGACGTGAGGCTCTTTCCTTTCTGCTTGGGTCTTCATGTTGTTGACATAAAGACCACAGCCAGAGCCTTTTTATTTTAAATTGAGTTGCATGTTTAGCACATGAATCCATTCTGTCAAATGGCTGGTTTTCAGACTTGTAGTCCAATGACATAGTGCCACTCAAGCACAACGATGAGAAAAGTGGCAACGTTCACCCAGCCTTGCGGTGAGTGAAGCACAAAACGCTTATCATCTGAAAGTGCTCTTACAATATCGCTGAGAAACATATGGTGTAGTCTAGTCCTCTGTGGACTCTGTGGATTTAGCTGAAGTGGGCATTAAGACCTGTGTTGCTTTGGGCTTAGGAAAACCCATGTGCAGATTTCAAAACCACAGCCCAGCTCTGTGCTTTAAAAAGAGCTGAAATGAGAAAAAATCTGCAAATATCTGTACTTTGATAGCTTTAACAAAAGAAAAAACGTCTCTCATTTTATCAAAATGTATTAATGGTTTAATTCCACTGAATTCATCTTTACATGCTCTTTCTATGCATTCTCTCATATTGATGCTTCACAAAACTTTGGAAAAACCTCATTTAAACCAAAGAAGAAGTGTTCAGATTTGTTGTCACTATGCAACATTAACGGGACGTTCTAGCCTAAAGGTTTCGTTTGGTATACTACTTGTTATGTAAAGCAGTATTATGCAACACAGCACGCTTCTCAGTTTCACAGTCTTTTGCATTTTTGTCCATCAGTGTTCTCTCACTACATTACTCAGCATGCATTGTGCAAATATGGCATGCAGCTATTAAGATTGCCCTCAATGAGATCAAGAAAAGCACTGATCTAGAGATGTGAGACGTAACATTAACATGCTACATTAGCAAGCTAGTGGAAAAAAAGTAAAAACATATTAAACAGCCCACCCGATTGTATCTGCTCCAAAGCCCTTGTAGTTTTCTAACTGCTCAAGATACAGCACGGGGGTTCCTTATCTTTAACCCAGAAAATCATACTCTCAGGACTCTTATTCTGCTGTAGGGCATGTTTGCTATAAAACTAAACATAATTTGGAATGCATAGTGCACTCTTAATGTAGGAATTATGACGAATACATTTTTTTTTTCTCATTGAACTCATGTTCTCTTTTTTTTTTCCTCATTTTTCTCATTAACAAACACAATGTACTTAAAATGTGCTTAACCCTACTTTAATTCACCTCTGAAAATACACCAAATCCCTTCATTTAAATTAAGTGGCCCTTTAATTTGTGAAACTGACCCCTTAATTTTACCTTAAAATTAGATTTAAGACATGAGTGTGAAACCCCGTAATCTTAAATTTAAAAAAGGAAGGGGAGAATTCAGTAGTTTTACCCCTTAATCAGCCTTAATCTGTGCACTTTTCCACTTATTTTCAAAAGGTAATTATAGAGGCATTTGGTTTTGTAGTGTCAGGGGTCTTCTCAATGGTCTCTGAAGCTGTAGAGCAAACCAGTGCATTTGGGGACACGCCATGGAAGGCTTGATTAGATATTGTTCTCAGTATCCATGAGGCAGTTACTGATTAACGCTGGGCCTGATACAACTGGCCAGGCCAGACAACCCTTGAGCAACCCCGTTGCCACGGGAAACACACCGTGGCCCTCTCCGGTCATCATCCGAGCGAGTTCTCACCTATTTAACACCGGAGCCTTCTGTCTGAGGCCGACCGAACACTCTCACACATCCCACCATGTCTGCCACCATGGAGACGGAGCTACCTATGGTCACCCCACTTGCAATTACCCACCGTCTGTTTCTGCATGACTGAGTGCGTGATAATTGCATTAAGAAGTTCAGAGTAGCTGTATTCATACAAAGTTAAAATTGGTCCCTGAAAAAGGCCATTGTTTCCAACATTGTACAGAAATGGGAACGGGGCTCAAAAATCCAAGAAAAAAAACATCTTTCAACTTTCCTCCACTCTCGAAATACCGTAAATGGGAGAAAGGGATTTTAGACTTTAGAAACTGTAGTTATTATCAGTATTTATAATGGCCATTAATTACTTTCAGTTGTACTCAGACATAACAAATCATAAGTACGATACGGTACGATAAATCTTTAGTAAGTTATTGTACTGTAAATCTACCGTACTGCATTGTTTGTGACATTTTACAGTAATCCCACGGTGTCTGGAAGTGTAAAATGTAGAAAGTGTAGAAAACTAAACATTAATATTACAACAAATATCACTGTAATGGTCAGTTCAGCTGCCCATAAAGCTTCACAGTGATGACCTGACCTGTAGGGCTCCACTCACAACATAATTTTATTGATTCCTCGACTTTTCCTCCTGTACTTACTTGGAAACTCTCAACTGGTTTGTAATATTCAATGCCTGTACACTTTACTTACAAATGATGCTTCCTTGTCATAAGATCTTGCATGTTTTGCATTAATGTTGTGAAATTTGAAACAGTATCCTTACTTTAGTCCATTATACTTTGATAGTGATTGTAGGGGTTTCTAGGCTAGTTCGTTTTTACTTGAACTTACGGACATTTACATAGAAAACTTTTATGAATGGACATCTAGAGCAAAATATACCAACATGATACTGTAAAAAATGTTATGTACTCTAATTACAATGTGTATGAACTATAGTTTATGAAAAGTTACTGCTGTTTTATTACAGTCTAAATTCATCAAAAGAAAAATCAGCTTTTACTTTGAGCACACTCTTGTTTTAATCAAATATCTATGGTTCTTATGTTGCAGAGAGCTACGATTGAGAAATATTTGAAATAATTGTATTGCATAATGAGCACTTTAAGAGTTAAACAACATGGTTAAGCAGTAATTCTGTTGACCACCTTTCCCTGCCTCCCCCTTCCTCCACTGTTCTGCTGCTATCAGTATTGAATTGCTCATGGCCTTCATGATCTATTGTTGCCTGTGTATTTACATGTAGGAAATAGAGGCATTAAACATCAAGGTCATGGCCCGTAAGCAGGAGAAACACTGTATTGACATTCTTTTAACATTCCTCCCCAGACACCTTTTGTGCTGAGGCCTGCCATTATTGTCTGACATGTGACTGATGTCCTAATAAATGCTGGGAAGCTCTTGGGAGGCTGAGGTAGTTGCTACATTCAAACACATACACACACACACACACACACACACACACACACACACACTTGCTCGACTCTGCTGCCTTATCAACGTCCCGTGCTAACATAAAACAGCCGGACGAGAGGAAAGCGCTCGTTTAAAAACATGCTGAAATCTCCCAGTCATCTATCAGCCCGTCCAAATTGAGAAAGATGAAGCAGATAGTTAGAAAGAGAGAAACTCATTTACATCAAACTTGGAGGTTCAGATTCATCACACCATCGCCTAATGGGAGCTGCTCGCATCGCAGTTCAGAGGGAGCTCAGTGCTAATTAGACCAGAGTTGAAATATTGGTTAAGACAGGACCGAAGCTCACATCAGTATTTTTTTGTGCGTAAACTCGAGGCGGAGATAAACGCCAGTGCGCCACAAGGTCTCCCTACACGGCTCTCTGTGAAGAAGACTGGCTAGACCCTCGGAAAACAGCTTTCAGAGGAAACGGAGCGTTCTTTCCGGGCTTATAAATCAAAAACTTCGTTCTCTCCTTTATCCCCAGTCTCATCCTTGAGCCCACACAGAAGGCTGGATGTAGTAAACCTTTAGGACCAGATTTCAGATATAAATAGGAAACATTCTGAAATAGTCAGAGAAATTACCGTACGAGACTAAACGCACAGTTTATGCAGGATGAATGTGCCTTTTGCTCCCTCATTTTATATGCATTTGAGGGAAGTGTGTACAAGGATTGTGTCCAAAAAAGAGTGGAAATATGGAATCTGTGGATAAATCAATTCTAATTGATTTATCCAATTAGAAGTCAGTCTGTGTTAAATGCTCTCTACTTAAAAAAAACCAAGTGTAATTGCTAGATGGCCCAGACCTGCTGACTCATATATAGCCCAAAATTACACTCATTTAAGAGCGTAACATTTCACCCCTGTTGGATACTGATCTAGAGATGTGAGAGAACTCTGGTGGGAGAGAACTTCTTGATTGTGAATTTTCTGTAGTTTGGGAATACGTGTGTGTTTGTGAATTCATTGCTTGCTGATTTTCTCACACACATACACACGCACGCACACACACACATACACAAAAAGCAGCCACCTTCTCACACATGTACACTTTCTAGCTTAACTCGCAAATGGATTTATAGGAATGCTAACCCAATGGCACATTCTTCTTCTTTTACACTGAAGAAAATGTATAGTAATGCAAATGTGAATAGGCTTGCCTGCTAGATGGCCCAGATGGGCTAGCCCATGCCTTAAAAATGACATAAAATATACAAGTAATGAATCGTATTTCAACACTACAGAAAATTCATAACATGTACTGCAATTTATTTTCTCTAGAAAATAGGTGTAACTTACCTCCACTGGGTTCCTGCAGACTGCCATCACACATATACAAACCAAAATGTGTTGAAATAAAAGCAAACCCTGTTTTGTGAGCATCACACAAACATGATTTATTCCGAGCAGTCCAAACAGACTGTGAAACAGGAGGCGTTTAGTGCCTTCAGATGATTTAATAATGGTTTATAACCTGCAGGCCCAGAAGCTTCTCGCTGGGTTTGATGTGTCTCTGGATCTCACAGGCCACTGGCTGGATGACTTTGATGCCGTCCTCGTAAAAAACGTAGAACATATTACCAATCCCCAGACCTGGAGTGGGAGAGATATGCCCAAAAAGGTTCATTTAAAAAGATTCAACTTGAAGTTATATGAAGTAAACAACACAGGCTGAAGAAGACAATACAGCAAGATTACTTTAAACAAAAAAAGAGAAAAGCAGATCAGGGCATTAGACACCAAATCAAATCTCATATCGAATGGAAAAATGAGAGTATTACACACCTTCCTCCCTCCAGAGAATGTTTGCCACTACAAGAGAGAGAGAGAAAAAAAATAGAGTCACATCTGCACAGCTTCAGGCAGCCCATGCAGGCTATGAAAATAATACACAGCTGCCAGTTTATTAGGTTCTCCTGCCATACCATATACCTTAAACATACACTTTGTATTTTTTTTGTAGGTTTTATAATTATTTACTGTAGTCCATCTGTTGCTGCACCATTTATCAACCAGCCTCTCCCTCAGTAGTCACCAGCTTTTCTCCTAGAGATCTGCTTTCTTACAGAGATTAACTACAGCTTATATCTATCATTATCCCACATATATCTGCAATATCAGCCCATCAGGGACATTTGAAGAAGTTAATTAGCTGAAGTATGTGGGATGAGTTATAGTTGGAAGCAGATTCTGAAGCAAGGTAGACCTCAAGGATCCCATCCATCAATGTGGCCACTATTGGGCTACCACAGGACCACCACTGACAAGAAGCTACATATGGAGAAAAGTATTGGGACACACCTGTTTGCCGGGGTTTGGGGACTAACAATCTTACATTTTGGACAACGCCATGCTTTCAACTTTGTGGACACAGCACGACTGTGCTCCAGTGCACAAAGCAAGCTCCATAAAGACATGGTTTGAGGAGTTCAGTGATGAAGAACTTGACTGGCCGTACAGAGCCCTCAACCCCATCCAGCACCTTAGGGATGAACTGGAACAGAGATCGTGATCCGGGCCTTCTCGTCCAACATCAGTGTCTGACCTCATAAATGCTCTACAGAATTAACGGGCAGAAATTCACACAGAAACTCAAAGCTGGGCATACACTGTGCAATTTTTTCAGTCGCATTATTCAGCTCCTGCTCAAACTGTACAACTGAATCGCATGGGGTTAGAAGTTCGTAGCTCACGATTCATGTTCTCACACTGTACGGCCCGATGCTCTGATGCGACCTCACGAGGGGCAACCAGGATTTCAGACAGGTTTGATTTTCTAGCGACCATAAGATTGCTGGTCGGGAGCTGGCTGTGAGTGTTAATCGCTTCTCGTTACCCCGTGTATACTACATGATGCACAACACGATTAAGGCGTAACTCGGGCTGATCCCCAAAATGGTCGCACGAGTGAAAAATCGTCTCAAAATGGGCCAAAAATCGCACAGTGTGAGCCCGCCATTATGGAAAGCCTTCAGAGAAGAGTGGAAGCTGTTATAAATGCAAAGGGGGATCAACTTTATATTAAAGTCTATGTATTTGAATACAATGTCATTGAAGTCACTGTTAAGATAAGATAAGATAAGATGAGATAAGATAAACCTTTATTAGTCCCACAAGTGGGAAATTTGCTTTGTCACGGCAGAAAGTGGACAGAACAAAGTTAGCAGCAGCAAAAATTAAGATAGAAATAGAATAGAATAGAATAGAATAGAATAGAAATAAAGAATATGGACATCCATGTTGTAAAATATTTACATAAATGTATTTGTAAACTATATATGAACTAAATGTAGACTAAGTGATATGTCTGTACACAATGAGTGTATATATATATATATATATTACACTGTTGGTGTCCATAAATGTTGTTTGACTGGTGGACCATTCTCAGGACAGCACTTATACCAACATAAAAGTAGCATTAGTTTGTCTTGCATTGGTGCCAATATGTACGTCGTACAGATGTACGTCCCTCTGGATAAGAGCGTCAGCTAAATGCCGTAAATGTAAATGTAAATGTAAATATCAGTCACAGTACTGCTGTTTGGAATTTCACTGGGTTTAGAATAGACCAAAAATATCCAGCCGGCAGTGGTCCTGGGGTCAGAAATTGACAACAAACAAAGGGTCTGAAAATGAATCATTCAAACTGTGGATGGAAAAGACACCTTCTGTAGCGTTTTACAATATAAATGCATTAGTTTAAAAACTTTACAGTTTTAAAACATTACAGGTTAGGTTTCAGGTTCTACACACTCATACATCTCTACAGAACTGTCCTTTGAAAGCTTTTTTAAGGAACACCATTTTTAATTCCATGATGTTCTTCATGTTCTGTCCTATCTCCACATAATGGAAAGCTAGAGTTGATTTGAGTTACTTTGCGATCATGAGAGGTGTATTAAATCATTGTGCTCTCTCATGTTAGCACTACAATGCAACTTTTCTACACCTGCATCCGTGCCTGCACAAGTTGTCATATCTCAGTGATAAAGTCAGCATTTAAGCATTAGTCCTTTGTTCCTATGTCACAATCAGGATGAAGCATGATAACTCTCACATTAAAATCAATTACTAAAATTGCTAATAATTTAAAACCAATAAAATTGGTCTTACAGCTATCAGCAGTTATGAAGCATGAAGAGAAATGCACCACACAATTAACTCTCAAATAATTCCCAAAGCACTTTAGTTCGGGATTAATGAGCTTTTCCGCTTCCATAAAAGGGAAAGGATCTGCTCATGGCTCCAACTTTGAATGCCTCACCATGAAGCATGTGGCCGTTTTCCAGAAAAACAGAGACAACAGATGTGCCATTATTATTTATGGATGGCATTTGTCAGGGCAATGTCCTATTGATGAATACGCCTCATTATCAAAAAATGACCGCTACATTAACGGCAATAATAGCTGAAGTCATGGTTTCTCCCTTTTGTGATGGCACCCTCTTCCAGATTGCAGCAACGTGACCTCGGACACTTTCTCACCTTTCTCCTTCTGTCTAATTCTCTTCCCGGCCCCATCGGCCAGTGCTCTGCAAAGCAATCTCCCACAGTTCACCTCTGATTCTAATCTAACTCGTAGCGTTCTCTCTCTTTATTTTGCTCTACAGGCACTCGAGGAGATTGAAGCGCTAGCCGAACTAACTTTGGACTTCGAAAGTGCTGAGTCATTTCCTTCATGTACATTTATGCGAAACATGCTCATTAAAAGTTACATTTAAAGACCACCAGAGATAAAATAAGAGATACTTTGAACATGAGAATGACTGAAATGTAGCGGTGGGAAAACTCTGAGCTTCAGTGTGTGTGTGTGTGTGTGTGTGTGTGTGTGTGTGAGTGTGTAGCTGGCAGGGAGGGAGGTTTAAAAGGATGAGATCTGTGCAGGCCCAGTCTTTTCCAATATCGCTGGGTATTGATGCTATTCATCACCAGGCAGGGAGATTGGAAGAGTTCTGATCATATACACGGCCCATATATCACACCGCTGCTCATCCATGTTTGGGAGCAACAGCAATGGCTTTGTCTGACCTGTTGTGTGAGAAGCCCTGTTTCCAAACAGACACGCTGCAAAAAGTAATATCTTGGCCAGGGAAAATAACGCATGCGAAATTAAATGCAACAATGTGGGCATTGTATCTCATATTTCTCATTTTATGACTGCTGTTAGAAGGTTAGCTAGGCTATTCAAGGCTATTCATTTGTATCTCATTTTTATGATCATATTTCAAGTAATTACATCCAGCAAAATTATATTACTGTGCTGGAAGACTGTTTTTGTTAGTTTTGGGGGAAAAAAAGATAATATCCCTTGATAAAACCATTTATATAAAAACATATGTATAGACATGGGCTATCTTTTCTTTTACTATTCTTCCATCAATCTTGTAATGAGAAATACATTGCCTGTATGCAGGATTTTTCTACTGGTTAAAATATTCACAAAAATATTGTTTATTTTGATTGTCTCCTATTAGATCTGAGATCTTGCTACTTGCTTTATTTTATCTTTCTCAGGCAGAATATCAAACTGTGAGCTTCATCAGGTTTTTGTTAACATGCTGCTACCATTAAAATACCAATAGAAATTTGGTTGGGTGGCAGTGTTCTTCCATATCAGGTGAATTTGACTTATTGATGGCCTGCCCAAACCATCCTTGGTATCTGAGTTGATGAATTCCCTCATCCATCTTGATGTTTCTTGGCATCTAATTTTTATGAATAATTATTAATGAGTTACTAAGCGAAGAGGTTAAAGTTAGGGTTAAGTTTAGGATTAGATTTAATAGAATCTTTTACATTCAGCTTGAAGTTCAGTTGCATTTAACAGATATTTTGTTCAATGCTGGTTAAAGAACAAATACTAAAACAACTACAATGGACCATCAAAATAAAGTGCTACCCGATCAAAAAGTTGCCTTGGGTTATTCTTCGCATTTGTAGATCTTGTAAGATTGTACAGCTCTTTCACTCCAGAAACATGCTTGAGAATATCGAGACTGCAGCTATACGGGCCGCATATATCCTTCAAGACAGCTATAGAAAAATGAAAAGGCAATTTTCACAGTCATCCTCCATGTGTCTCTGACCAGAATTTCTGATGGATTCTGACTGCATTCTCTTCATTTTGAGCTCGGTGTGTGGTTCCCCATCAGCCTCGTCTACTCTCACATCCTCATTCACACAACTGTGAGCTTCGGCTGATTATGCGATGGGAAACTTTACATTCCAATAGGCCTATCCTTTTTCAGTTAGGAGGATAGAAGTAAGAGTACAATAGAAAGACTTATTTAAACAAAGTTTGCTTCCCTTTCATTTTAAATTGATTCCAAGAGTGAACTGTATACTTTTCTCCATTCCCTCAGATGTGATGTATCAGCCAAGACATGTTTGGCATCCAAAGTTTCTTTCTTTGCTTTTGCACTGGAGTGTCATAGCTAATGGAGCTAACAAGTGAGCTTTTAGCCTCTGGGTTAGCATTAAACAAAGTACATGCGTAAATCACCAATTGCCTCAAAATACGTAATAATACGTCACTTTTTTTCACATTTTTTACAATTAGCACTATATTTTTGAGAGTGAAAGTGAATTGTTATCACTTGACCTATTCCTGCTCCACCAAATATTTTCTTTAGTTGGTATTATTAGATGGTGGGCAAGCTTTGCAGAATGCTGATACATGTATTTGATACATTGTAAACATATATGTATTTTTTTGTTTTGAAACATTGTGCAGTCATCTAAGTGTTCATCCTGATATCACAAGAACATGACTTTGAGCCACAACCATCCATAAGTGGGAACCTAGGAGGAGAAAATGCCTGATGGAATTGTATGATGGAAAGAGTCCCTGCTATTGGGCTATTATGGGTTTTATTCCTGGCCAAGGGACTTTCTGTGTTGACTTTGTATGTTCTCCCTATGTCTACATGGGTTTTCACTGGAAGTTCTGGTTTCCTCCCACAGTCCAAAGCTACCCGAACTGATGACTTTTCATGCAGCCGTCATGACATAAAATCTGATCAAAATATGTGCTGCAATCACATTTTAGGGCATTTTTCATGCTAGGACAACGTTTCACTTTTTCGTGCTAGGACAACGCTTCACTACCCTGTATTTTAATGCGCAGTGCGTAACATCACCAGTAGCATTGCTAACTGCTGACTGTTAGGGTTAAGGTTAAGGTTAGGGTTAGGGTTGGGTTTAGGATTAAGGTTAGGGTTAGAGTTAGGGTTAGGGTTAGGGTTAAGGTTAGGGTTAGGGTTGGGTTTAGGATTAAGGTTAGGGTTAGGGTTAAGGTTAAGGTTAGGGTTAGGGTTGGGGTTAAGGTTAAGGTTAGGGTTAGGGTTAGGGCTAAGGTTAAGGTTAAGGGTGAGGGTTAGGGTTAGGGTTAAGGTTAAGGTTAGGGTTAGGCACTTTCCCCGTCTCATGGCATTACAACCTATTTCAACCACTTTGCAAACAAAAACAATAAGGAATCAACTAATTATTTCTGCGGTGTTACACAGTGCGCATTAAAATACAGGGTAGTGAAGCGTTGTCCTTGCACAAAAAAGTGAAGTGTTGTCCTAACACGAAAAATATGCCTAAAGCATGATCACAGCATGTATTTTGATTAGATTGTATACTGTGATGGCTTCACGAAAACTCATGAGAGCGAGCTCTCCAAAGACATGCTCAACAGATGTACTAGAGATGCTAAATTGCCCCCCTGTATGTGAGCATTTTGTCTGTGTGTCTGCTTTGTCCAAACCGGGTGAAATTTAGTGTCTTTAAGTTGAGTTAAATTGGGCTATAAGCTTTTGAGCTGACTTTTTGTGTAACAGTGTATCCACTCACTAGAGTCTGTCATCATGCTGAATGGAATTTCTGCTACTATTCTGTAAAGCACGTCCACCTGGCAACAGTTGCTATGAATGAACAGCAGGGTATGCATTATTGTGCACCTGTTGAGAAATGACTGTGATCCATGAGTGCAGATTTTCTTTCCTTTTTGTGGAAATGCTTTACACATTTGTGTGCCACTATTTGGTCTCCCAGTAGGTGAAACAGAGCGTGGCTACATGACTCAGTTCCAGCTCTGTCAGGCCCCCATGTTCCAGCCAGCAAGACCGCAACGAACATTTGTTTATGCGACACTTCGGTGAAAGAACCAGTGGTCAGAGAGTCAGCAGAGTGAGGCGCATTGTGACTGCCTATCAGGTAGAGGCCAGAGTCAAACTCTAATTAGCTCTGCAGCACAAATGGAAAACTAATTATGACAAGTGCCTGGGGCCTGTCTTTCTGCTGTCCCTCTCTCACTGAATCATTCAACTGACTTATGTAAAAATGCATGGCATGTCATCAATAGCACTTCAGTGTAGGCTGCCTCTACAGAAAAATTCTTCCTGTGGGATTTATAATTAAGGGAAATTCCAACATTTTTTCAAAAAGTGTTCTCAATGAAAGCCTTTCTGAAAGGGTGCAATGGTGATTTTCCTACACTGTTATATTTAATGAAGCCTATTTCTTCCTCACAATATGTGACCTAAGTCATCCTATTAAATAATAATAATAATAATAATAATAATAATACATTTTATTTGAGGGCGCCTTTCTAAAACCCAAGGTCACCTTACAGAGAGAAAAAATAAACAATAAAACTATAAATTAAAATAGCAAAACAATAAATAAGATTTGACAACAAGTAAAATCTGTGTTTAAAGCGAGTAAGCCAGTTTGAACAAATATGTTTTGAGCTGTGCCTTAAATAAGGGAAGAGAATCTATGCTTCTTATGACTAGAGGTAGTGAGTTCCAGAGCCAAGGAGCAGAGCGACCGAAAACTCTGTTCCCCATGGTGATAAGATGTGCAGAAGGAACAATAAAAAGAGTGGCAGACAAAGATCTGAGAGAGCAGGAAGCAGTGGTGGTATGACGCAGGTCACACAGATAAGGAGGGTCAAGGTTATGGATGCACTTAAATGTGAGAAGCAAAATTTTAAGGATGGATGAGGGAGTTATCAATATTAATTGAAAACTGAGATTTGGGAAAAACTGTGAGATTTGGTTAAAGTGGAGGCTATGCCAACGAGTAAAACTTCTGTTGGAGGAGAACCATGATCTAATCTCCATAAGACAGTCAGAGAGGGAGGTAGGTGGAAGGGGCGAATTGGGTTTGGAGGAAATGTAGAGCTGGGTGTCATCTGCATAACAATGAAAACTGATATTATATTTTTGGAATATATGG
Organism: Alestes dentex; assembly: GCA_037576975.1. Lineage (NCBI taxonomy): Eukaryota > Metazoa > Chordata > Actinopteri > Characiformes > Alestidae > Alestes > Alestes dentex. The sequence goes on along the minus strand of JBBIGA010000027.1, from coordinate 11,442,278 downwards.
CCAAGAGGGAGCGTGTAGATAATGAATAAAAGAGGCCCTAATACTGAACCCTGGGGCACACCTGCAGAAACAGGAAACAAACTTGGATGGTAATCTGTTCAGGAGGATATTATGAGAAATGGTATCAAATGCTGGACTAAGAAGGATGAGGATGGTGAGAAGACCAGAATCAGCTGCCATCAGAAGGTCATTGGTGATCTTTAATTAAGCAGTTTCTGAACTATGATGGGGGCAGACACCAGACTGAAATTGTTCGTAGAAATTATGGTCATTGAGGTGTGAGTGGAGCTGGGAGGCAACAACTTTCTCAAGGATTTTTGAAATAAAGGGGAGGTTTGATATAGGGCAAAGATTATCAAAGTTATTGGGATCTGCACCAGGCTTTTTGAGAAGTGGAATAACAGAAGCAGTTTTCAAAGATGTAGGAACAATTCCAGTGTTAAGGGAAGAGTGAATAATACTGGTTATGAGAGGAGCCAATGAGGGGAGACAAGCTTTAACTAACACTGTGGGGAGAGGGTCAAGCTGACAGGTGGATGGTTTAGATTTTTGAATAACATTTGATACATCAGTTATGGAGGGAAGAGTGAAACTTGAAAATAACTGAGTTAGAAGCTCCTACAGAGTTAACTTGTTGGTGGATCTCAGAGATTTTGAGAGTGAAAAAGGACATGAGAGAGTTGCAAAAATCAGCTGAGTACATATGAGAGGGGAATGAGTCCGGGGGTTTTGTATATTTGCAGTGTGTGCCTACAAAAGGCCAATGGCTGGAAATCACAAAACCATTTTGTGACAGAAAAACAGTCATAATTAATTGCTGCCACTTTGTATGAAATGCAATCTGGAAAAGCTGACTACCCAAATCCCTAAACCCAAGAATCCAGGACACTTCAGGGTATTTAATCTGGACTTGGCTAGATGCAAACTTTGAATTGGAACAGTACTTAGGCCGTGACTGATGGTGTTTCATGAGTCAGTGGTGAGTCCATGAGAACACAAATACAGAGAGGAAACCCTAATGAAGGACGCTTACATTATCCCACTGTTTTCAGCTCATTGCCCATTCTTGGTCCTGGGGAGTTTACTTTAGTCACATCTGATTCTTATACAACACTTGGCTCAGACACTCCTGAAGGCCTTGAATAAATGAATTAGGATGGGAACTGGATGGTTCCCATGATGCTTGATGGTTGATCACCCGGACCAGACATGGAGACACTCCAGTTGAAGCGGACATAAGACATTGCTTTCATGTGCATTTAATTAAGATATAAAAATGCCTGTTGATACATCTCCTTTTGTGCCTGTACAGTGAAAATGTGAATACCTGTTTTCTTATTGAGATTTGGAGAAGTTTTAAAGTCTTGGACATCTGCTTTGCCCCATTAGTGCACTTTCACAGCTCAGCTGGGAACCCCAAAATGAGTTATGTCAACTGGAGCCAATGTGCATTTCCACTGCCAGGACCCATTTCCTTAAAACTAATCAAGGGTTTAACTGAATTAGCCTTCACTGGGGTGTGAGTTTCTAATCCTCTGATGTCAGTGGTAAACAACAGATTCTAACTTCCTTTCTTTGCCTGATTTTCCCTGTTTCTTTCTCTTGAGAAAACTTGAGTGTTAGGGAGCGGATGTTAATTAATTCCACTAAATCAATAAGGCCTTGGGTGAGATTGTAGAACTGTGAGACATTTGGATTCTTCTCCACAATTAGAGGAACCATCCACAGCTCTGTGAACAGATGAAACTGTCGGTTAATATAATGTTTATTTAAAATTAGTGGGGAGGATCAGCAAATTTGATCATACGAGCCATTTTTGGCAAAGACAAGCCAGTGGATTCGGAGAACGCCTGGAATGAACGTAACACTTTCTAATTACTACAATAGAACAGCCAGGGGATTAGAAGAGCTCTGGTTTAAAAGTATTATTTGCTCTGGTACTTTTATTCCAAGGCTTACACAGTTTACTGGTCCACTAAGCTGAATTTTCTATGGTAATGTGATAAAAAATATTCTAAAAAGTCAAGACTCATTTAAAGCTTTGGAATGTGCTATTGCAACAAGAAGTGCAAAATCACACTCATGAGCTGGGGGAAATTTTTCCATTGCAACCCAGGGGTGACAGTGGAGTTGCTTCTAGTTAAGATATTGTGACAAGCCATATGGCCAGCCATATGACTCAAGCACAACCAGTACAATGCGAATTATGGTTGTACAGTAGGAGGGTGAGCAAGGTCAAGCAGGCAGAAGCATTAATAGCATAGGAAGTCAGTCCAGAAGGCACCAGCAGATCCAAGTATATTCCTCATGATCTTTATTTTTTATTTCCAGGCAGACCATTTAAGGCTCAGCTATATCTCACCCTCCTTCCACAAGACTTGTCTTGTATATTTGCTTATTTCTTGTATGTGCCTTTATCTGTTGTCTAAAACTACAAACTAGGGATGCACAGTATATAGTTTATTAATCAAGACACTGGCTTTTGCAGTACTGATCTCTCAAAGCGCTACAGTGTTAAATATTTGGCCTTATAACTGATCATTGAATGTTTTGTTTTGTGCTGAGAGCACACTGCCCATTACCTGAGACTTTTGTAAGAGTTTAGATTAATCATGGAAAAAACGTTAAGCTAAATGAATATGCTTTGAATATATTAGGTTTCAACCATTGTATTGCATTGTCTCGCTCAGTGTGTGTTCAAGTGATGGGTCTCAGCATGTAACTATGGGCAAGACACTTGTGCCACATATCAGCAATCTTAATGGTCACGGCTCATTAATTTGCATAAACTGAATAATTAAAAATTCTTCAAAATGGGTAACACTTTGTTTGGTTGCTTGTTCAACTAAATATTTATTACATGCAACTTTAACCCAAAGCTTGAATCTAATCCTAATCCTAAACCTAAACCTAATACTGTGGATAATCCAAAATTTCATCAAAGATTGTGGACAATTAAAGGATCTGTAGATAATCCATAGGGTGCCATCAAAATAGAGTGCGACCCATATTGTGTATAGTGAACATATCAGAATCAGAATCATAAAAGTTTATTGATCCTGGAGGAAACTGCTTAATCCTAGAGGAAATGTCTTACTATCTTAATATCCTACTGTTATATTCTTACCATATTGCCCAGAGGAGGGTGAGGAGGGAGAGCATCCTTCGTTTGTCAGTTATTTATGTATGATATGTTTTGTTTGAAACTTACCCAGAAATGTTAAAAATAGGGATATCAGTATGTCACTTTGTTCGTCACCCAACGTAAAGTGGTGCTTTAAGTGCTTTCAGTATTTGCTGGAAGTTAGAGGGCAATGTTTATGCAGATTTGAGTTCTGTAATTCCAATTTTCTGGCTATGGTGCATGATTTCACTATAAAGTGTCTGAGATGGTTGGGTATTGGTTTTCAAGAGATATTGCTCAGTAGTGAAAACACTGTGACAATATAATCTCAGTATAAGATTTTATTTACATCCTGCAGCCCTACTGGGAAGTGTAATGCAGGCAACAGGCAACTTCGCGCCTGGACTCCACATCCTTTGTATTCTCTTGAGTCCACTTCTCCTGCCTCTGCCTCTAGTTCTCAGAGGAAACCTTCCCAGTCCCGAAGACACTAGCCTTCATTATATACATCTCTCATTATCCTGCTCATTTTCTACTTCCTCTTTCTTGTCCTCTATTTCTTCTTCCACCCTGTCCTCTTCCGCAGGAGCCTGTGTCCCAGCGTGGCCGAGGACCGGGTGGACAGGGCTTGTTCGTCTCTTAATCAAAGCAACAGATGCGATTATTGAGGAGCGGGTGGCGCAGCCTGGCCTACCCCAGGGTAATCAATTTGCAATGGCAGATGCTCAGAGGGGGAAAAACTTGCATGCTGCACAACAGCTGCTCCCGAATAAATATCAAGGAGCTCTTGCCTGCTATCTTCCACATACCCTGTTTCCTTTACCTTCATCATTCGCTCTTTGAACCAGAGTCGGCTGCTCTCTTTGCTTTGCCTCTTAGAAGTATAACACCCCGAGGCACAGTGGCATACAGTACTGATTCTGGGCCTAAGTACTCTGTTCCTGCTCTGTTTTTTGTGCTCCATCTTCAGGAGTGTTTGTTGTGTTCATTCTTATTGAGGAATGAGAATGCTGCTGGCACTAGTGAGAACGTTTAGGTAACTCTTGCTACATGGCTTTATAGACTCAATTTCCTGTTTATTTTTCTCATACGTTTGTGTTTCCTTTCTCTCTGGTATTGGCACGTGCCTGGCATGCCTGGGTATTGTGTTCCATGGCACCAGCAGTGGTCTAGAGAAGACAGATGGCCCCTATTTTGGCAGGCAGGCAGAGAAAGTTTTCTGCAACAAGAATGTGATGAATGATAATTAAACCATTAGTGGCTTCTCAGACAAACGGAGAGCGGATGATCAGAGAGGCAAAATGTGCAAAAAGGTGCTGATTGAACAAACATGAGGAAGTAATATGATAATCCTCACTACATTTCCTCAGCAGGAATATGATGGATGTGGTGAAGGTGAGGTCCCAAACTTCACTGTGTGTCTGGCCCATGAGCAGCTGTGCTTTTGGCTGCCTGTGCCAACCACATTTTTCTGACCCATATACAGCACTGAAGTCCTCCACAACCTGGCCACCCACACCTCCGACACCGCTTACCCTGTCTCGCCGCAAACCTCTCATTACGTTGGAATGGAAAGACGATTATTTCCATTTTGCTTGTCAAAGCATAGGGTAGGGTTTTGACAAATGGCAGCAGGCTACTCGCAGTCATGCCCATCCATTCTGATTAGAGAGCCGGGCTCCTGAAGTGGCCGTTCAGCTGGACGTAAGGCGGAGAATGAGGCCATGGGACGCTAGGGAACTGTGGCCCAATCAGCAAAAGGAGGGCTCTCTAAGCAAAAGCTGAAACACGTTATGCCTCCAAATTTGTGAACTTCTGCCTCTCCTTGGCTGTTGGGGGATGTTCTCTGGATTTGTGGAACACTAGAGCTTGGAATCTCTACCTAACTTTCTGTGCCATGCAATTATCAAGGAGTAAAATGATGGAGAAAAGACACAAATGTTAAAAAGTGAAAGAGTGAAAGTTAATACAAAAACCAGTTTACCAAAGGAACAGTATCAGTATCATCAGGTATAAAAGACTTGAGTTTATGGTCCACTGTCACTAAACAACTCTCAGTACATGCACTGACTCCTCGGTGTAGGAACTAGAAATGGTCTGACCCAACGGGTTATGTCTCCCAGCTTTGACAGAGTTTAGCCTGCATTTGCCCTACTTTAATTTTTTCTTTAGTTTTACTTATTACTTTCCCCTTCCTTCCAACTTGTGTTACTGTAATCTGGCATGTTGGAATCATTCATTTGGTTGGCACAAGGTGTGCCAAGATAGGCCAGGTTAGTTATACGTTAGTTGTCTGTCCATGTCAGCGCTCTGTCTGAGGTAGAAGAGACCTGGTTTTCCAAAAGCTCTTCAGGGCTCCATCACAGCCTTAACATCAACATTTGTTGCATTTTGTCATATTCTGTAAAACCTAATGCAATTAAAATGATACGTTTTACAATTATTATGTGTAGAACTTACAACTTTGGTACTGCAGTTTTTTTGTCCACTCACAGCTGTTTCCCCCATGTTTATAGTGAAAACTAATTTATATAATATAGTTTATATAATATAATGATTTTGGGTGATTGAAGGTCTGTAAGTCCTTGAGATTCTTAATAACAAAGGTTGCATTTCTCAAATGGGACAGGCGTCAGTGACATAAAGGCCAAGAAATGCCTCATACCTTAGCGGCTTTGAATCTATTATGGACAGTTTATCTAAACCAATAACTGGTCATACTCAGAGAGAATGTTGTCAAGTTGTAGTCAGTTTCAAATCAAACTAAACCTCTAATATGAACACTGTACTGGTGTTTTTGTTCTCTGTCAGACACCAAAATCACAGATAGATACTCCTATCTAATGCATCAGAGTTTACAAAGCGAACTTGGCTACAAAACTGTTATCAGGACTCATACTGTCTCACTTGTGCCTCCAGTTCATATCAAGCTCATCTCCTTTCAGGGGATCCCAGAACAGGACTGTTGAGGTGAACAGAGCACAAAGCACTGACTATGCGCTGTGAATCTAAACTTGAAGCTTGTGCAGACTTATGGATGGGATATAAAAAAGGACAGCACCCCTGTGTGGATAAGCTAAAGTAAGAGAGGGACTGGAAAGGGGTGTGAAAGTGAATCGAGAGCAGCTTCTGGAGTCTGATGAAGGTCAAGGTGGAAGTGGCTGGATTGAGAGGTGTGTAGGGGGGATTGAACCTGATTGTTTCCCAGTGATAGGGAGGGATGAACACTCTAATGGAACTCCCTTTTAAAATTATTTCCACTGGGGAGGGGACACCTAAAAGTCCCTTATACTCATTCTCTCTTCCTTTCTCTCCCTGTCTCACACTCCATGTTCCGCCCTCTCCATGGTCAGGCTTTTATTAGCCCATTTTCAGACTCCAGTTGGAAAAGGGGGATGAGGAGGCAAAGGAAAAACAACTTGATCTCACCAAACAAATAATGGGATTTTCCCCCCCTGTTCCACTCGGTCTCCCAGCCTGGAGATTAATGCATGTTCTCTGGACTAGAGTGGGCTACTTTCTGGAGGTGAAGGGTGCCTTTTTTGCTTCTCTCTCCACAGGAAGCAGAAGCTCAAGGACTGCCTAATTAGAGAGACTCAGCTCTCCCACAGTACTCCAGAGTGGTCCTGCTGCTTTTCAAGCAGAGAAAGGCATGCCAGGGTTCTCCCATTGATTGGACTAAACATTCTACACACCGTGAGAGTAGCCATAATGCTGATATCTGATCTTTTTCTCTGTACTGACACAGTATGTCTAAAATTGAGCTACTTTAAGATGCACCTTTCAGTTTCGCACACACACCTTGTATAATCCATTTCCAGTAGAATAAGATGACACAGCCACTCATGGAATGAGTTTTTCAGTTCAGAACTAATTATCCAACATGCTGCTGAATTCTCACAGTAAGAAGAAGAAGAAGAACAACAACAAAAAAGCCTTTCCAATGCCCAAGTTTAATAAAGAACAATTTTCATCAGTAGATAAAGCATATACACACACTCTTGGCTGGTCACACAGACTTTGACAAGGGCAGTGGGTACCACACATACACACAACAGTCCTTTCACAGGTGAGAGACATTTCTGCGTTGGAAACTCATGGCTACGGAGTTTGTACTGCAGAGAAATCGATGTTCATTTATACACGACTACAAATACATCAACATTAATAAAATGAATACTTGTATTTCAGTAGGCCAGTGTGCTAAACATTCTGCCCTTTCGGAATATAGTAAGGGAATATCGATCAAATCTAAATATTGGTCAGATGCCACTGAGACAACAGTGAACTTTTTGTATACAAAAAAGTTTAGGGCGCTCATGGAGTCATATATTTTAAAGCTGTTCAGCAGTTCTCTCTAAAGCATTTAGTGGCTAGTAAATGACATACTCTTGCATTGTTTCTTTTTATGAGGGTCTTTTTCCTCACGTAACTCTGTTTGAACACCTCCCCCCACGTGTCACACAAAAGGTTCAGTGTTACACACGTGTACATACTAAAACCCAAGCGATATTACTGCAGTAGCTAACTTTAACGTACTTAATGTTAGCACTGTGTGGCTGTAATCATTGAAAATACAAATACTGCATCAGACTCTGACGGCTGAGGCTGAAGATTAAATGCCTTGAATTGGGGGGAAAAAACACTTGATAGTGACATCCATGGTCTAGTAATCAATAGATTGTATTTTGTTGTAATGGTAATGGCACTGTAGGCATGTTAACAGAAGCAGTTTCATTTTTCAGTCCAAAATCACACTGAAAACCTCACATGCATTTGTTCTGGTGAGCAAACGCTGCGTGTAAACTTTATGGAGCAGAACCAGGGCTGTATGTATCGCACTAGATTAATATGGCCATTTCTCCGGGGCGTGTCACCAGCTGGATTTGGCCTTGTGCAAGAAATCGATGGCACAAATGATCAGGAGTCAACCATCTGTGGTGTGGGGGACAGAGAGAGAGAGAGAGAGAGAGAGAGAGAGAGAGACAGAGACTGAGAGAGAAAGAGAGCGAGAGAGAGAGCGAGAGAGAGACAGAGACAGGCAGGGACAGAGAGAGAGATATAGAGAGAGAGCTGATGTACTGTGACCAGAAAGTGGACTCATCAACTGCAGTGTGTAAGGTGATACATATACAACAATGCTACGAAACTGTAAAAGGGAAGAATGTCTGTGTCCCTGCCTGTGATATTAGCAGCCAACAAATGGTACAGCCAGGTATTGTGTTACACATGAGAAACTGACAAGTGGTTAGGAAAAATGATATCACAGCAATGCGGTTAATTATAAAACATTACTTAGTGCTTATCTTATCTCTGTCTGCCATTATGATTAGCTTTAAGGGCAACCAAGCCGTGAATACACGCTCATCACTTTATCTTCAGCTGGTCATATCTTCTTTCAAATTCTAGTATCATAGGAAAAATGGCTACAATAGCTGTGTTTTGCCTAATAACTGGACAACAGGTCTGGAGGATGGTCATCTCTCACTTTCAGAGACTTTGGGTTTGTGTTGTTTAACTAAATGTACTCCTATAGTAGATGGTACTAAGTGTACTCCTATAGTGTGTTCACACTGGGCAAAGTAAAATGGATCAGCATGTGGATTTGGAGCTTTTTATGTGTTGTCCCATTTCCTGTCTCAAGCAGCAGCAAGTACTGCCTTGATTGTTGGAAGCACACATTGGTTTCTGATAAGCATTCAAAATAGAATTCAAACCAGTAAAGTCACATTACTGATTCACATGGCTGAGATCACTTCATTATTAATAATGGCCATAACATTGCTAAGTGCAGTTTAACATTTGTTTTCATTTCCAATTTGTGATGTGTGACCTGAAGCTATAGTTCAAGTTCTGCTTCATGACTGACAGTGGCAGAGTAAATAAGGACACAGTGTTTTTATAATTATGTTGGTTTAATGTTTGATGTTTTAAGTATTTTCTCACTAAGGCAGTTTTTAGGGTTGGAAAATGTAGATGCTATTTCTGACTCACTGAAGGTTCTTTGGCATTTTATTAGTCAGTGAAGAAGATTACGGATCCACTGAGAGGCAACAAAGTTATCGTTTTTCAAACTCGGTGAGACAAGTTTATTTCTCATTCACAGATGAAGGTCTTTGAGCTCGTTAGTGTACTTTTTAATAACGCCTTGATAAAGTTTGGATGTGTAGATGCCGCATTTATTTCAGCCAGACATGTCAATGGCACACCCATTACGAAATGGTCAACTTAAATTTTTAAAAATGAAAACACGCGCCGGTGTACTGCCTTGGGAGTGGGAGACGCCTCCTCTGGTAACAAACAGAAATGATCATAGCTTTTATTGAATGTTACTGTAAAAACACCTATGGTTTCAACACTGATATTTATAATTAATTTTGTCCTGATTAATTTATTTTCCAAAACTGCTCATGGCTCACTGATCTCTGTCATGGAAGTAATAATAGAAGATGATTGCTAGACGCTTGTTAGAAAAGAATGGTAGCTTGTAAAGAGGCTCCCAAGTGGCGCAGCTGTCTAAGCCCTGTCACTGGGAGGCTGCGAGTTCCGTCCTCAATGATGGCACAAGCACCCAGGGCCAGAAGTCTTAGGGAGTATAATTGGCCTTGCTATCTCAAGTGAGTGGGACTTTTCAGTGACTAAATTGGGAAATAATACAAAATGAAAAAAAAAAATGTTTACAAAAAGCACATAAATATACACAAAACACAAATATTGTTATCTTTTTTATCATGCTACAATGGCATTAAGAAATGACATTATTAAAGGGATAAGAGTCAGAAATGGCAAGAACTCATTTCAATAGTATTATGATTTTAGTAACAGCAATGATAACTTAAATGAACAGCTTTATCAGTAGCAAATACAGAAGTAACAGCAATACTGAAGCTCGCTACATCGGAAAGGGTGTATTTTTACAATAGCTCTTGGGCCACAGATTAAAAATACTGTCCAGTTACAATCACTAAATTGAACACATGTGTGGTGGCTGTTCCTTCCCAATGTAGCACCCACCAGGAGGGAGAGTATCTGGGTCTTCCTGTGCTTTAACCTTGAAACTGGTTCCCTTAATGAGACTGAGAACAGCTCTCAGTAATGACTCGAGTGTGTGTGTGTGTGTGTGTGTGTGTGTGTGTCTGGAGGTAAGTGGATTGAAAAGCTTTGGGATGGTGGTTTCTGTCATCAAACTTTGGCCACACACCACCAACACTTGTCCCTGATTCAACCCACCCACACACTCACATGCGCACTGTCCTTTCCATAGCAGTGGTCAGCCTCCCGCAGTGTGTGGATTAGATCCGCAGTGGGGTTTAAAGCCGCTGGGAATCTGGCTGTTTTGGGGTTCTTCCACAGGTCTCTGGAGCAGTGGGTGGTCTCAGACAGCAGCACGGCTAAGAACATTATCGCCACCCAAAACTGTTGCTAACAACTTCCAACTCAAACTGCTCTCGACTCAAAGACAAAGCTCCAGTGTACTGCAAAAATGAAAATGTGAGAAATTACATTTATTTCTGAAGCCAAATGCAGATCTGTCAGTGTTTTTGTGAATGCACTGGAATTTCCAGGCCCGTACTAAAGATGGTGTAGCACCTTGTCATGGTCAGTACTTAGGACTGAATGATTTTGGGGGAAAGATTATATTTTCGTATTTTTCTGACCGGTGTCAGAAAACTGGGGCAAAATTTGTTGACTGCTGAGGGTGAGGAGCTCAGGTGCATTAGATAGTGGCTAAACTTAATAATGACAAACTGCTACATACAACGTCCTAAGCCTGAATTAATGATGCCACCACAAATAAATCAGTGTTTGGGAAACATGATTGTTGGTCTTAACATCTACATATTTAGCAAATATTTAATATTTAATTGTTTACATTGTATTCTAAGTAGCTTTCAATGGTAAGTGAATGTAGTGTTATCCAAGTACTTGCGTTCTTACCTGAACCAGGAATCAAACCTCAAACTTTTATGTAAGCATTACTGATTATACATCAGTAAGTACAGAAACATATCCAGTGCCCTCCACAGTTATTGGCACCCCTGATAAAGATGTGTAAAAAAATCATTTTTTATTGCACTACCATATTTTAATATTGTAAAAAGATAAAAATGTAACATTTAACTCAAGTAAATGTATTGTTTGTTTTTTAAATCCATCATTAAGAGATTATTTTGAACAAAATCATCAGTGCCACAAATATTGGGACCCCTAACAATTCCTGTAAAATAAATGTAACTGAAGACATTTTGTAACTGATACTTATGCAGAGTTTCTAGGAACTTTTAATTAGTAATTCTTGAGTTTCTGGGGCATTAATATGGCGTGACACAGAGGCCCATTTCTCTTAGCCACTCTTCAAAATGGCAAAGACAAGAGGACATGCCATTCAAGTAAGGCAGGTAATGGCTATGAAAAAATAGTTACTTGCCTAAACTCACTCATATAAGAGCATCAATTAAAAAGTTTAAAACAACTGGAGCTGTGACAAAGCTGGACAGACCTAAATCTCTTAGAGAACTTGTGGGATGAGCTGAAGAGGAGAGAAAATAATACATTTATTTGAGTTAAATGTTAGATTTGTTCTGTTTTTTCAGTGTGAGAATATGAAGTGCAATAAAAAATGAATTTCTTTTAAGGCTTTTTACACATCTTTATCAGGCGTGCCAGTAATTGAGGAGGGCGCTGTATCACTTGTAAGTTTAAACAGTGATGATAACTACATTTCCCCATGTATCAGCAAATACTGAATTGTACACCCCTAAATAATGGATTTGTTGGAAACATGACAGCATACCAAGAAAAATGTCTTCTACAATTTTGTCTCAAATGTTTGCTTTAGGAAACATCTGAAGTGCACATCTTTTTCACTTCATTACTGTCCCAGCTCTGTAGAGTGTACAGCAGCATGGTCGGCTGGGACTCTGAAAATAAGTGTTTTTTTCTTCCATGAGAAGGGCAAGTGGTAAACACAACAGTAACCAACTGTTGCCAAGTGAATTATCATGGCAGTTTGGCATGAGAAATAGGATGATTGGATTTGGAAAGGGGCTGCAGTGTGCAGAACTCTCTCCAGTCTTATGAATCATTGGCCCCATTAGTTGTGTAGCTACATTGGCCCTGCGCTTCGATCATTTTAATGCCTCTAATGTAATAGCAATTCGTTAACTGTAAGTAATGGAGGAATTTGTGGATTTTAATGTCCATATTTTTAGCTCAAGTGAAAGCCACTTCGTTCTGAGTGTGGTTTCAGCCTGCTGGCGCTCCAGCTTTGTCAAACTTTTTAAAGATATTTAATGGTATCATAACGCGTCACTCATTCCTTATCACTGATCATTTTTCCTGTCTCTTTGCATCCAGTGTATAAAGTTTTCTGATTCCGATCCTGTCTCACCATTCATCCTTTTTTTCTTCTTTCCTTCTCCCTCTCTCTTTCTCCTTTCTCCTCCATTCTACTCTCCGATTATGGGATCCACAACCACATTCTCAAGGTGACTCTTGGAACATCTGGGAAAATTTATGGAGTGTGAGCTAATTTATGCAGTGCCGGAATGTGCAGAGAATGCTGTTTCATAGTTTCATGCTAGATAGAATCAAGCAGTGGTCCCTGGCATAAATGTGTGCAAGGGAAGAAGATGAAATCTTCTCAGGGCATCCTAGATCAAGCACATTAGGATGACTACTTGAAGCCACTGCTTAGGTTAATTGATGAAACTGCTGTTAATTGATAGCACGCCCGTTTCAGGAAGGGGTAAAGGCAGACCAATTTATCAGGTCGAAAAGTCAATTTGGTAGACCTAAGGAAAGATCGGGCTAATAAGTGAGCTTCATGGATGTCATCATTGTAAATCATCAGACTACTCATTGCAACTGATTGCCCTTGTAAATGGCAGTTTAGTTCTTAGAAGTTCGTTTAGCCCCCACCCTCCCCGCTTGCATGCCCTTGACTGCCTGTGTTGGGCATCTGAAAGACCAATCGAGAGAGTCTTCCCTAGGGGAGCCGAGCCCATCTGCGGCCCGAGGATAATGGATGCGTGGAGTCAGATGCCATCATGGTCCACAATCTGCTTCCACCACAGACCTTCCACCCTGCCTGGCTTTAATACCCATGTGCCACACGCTGCGCCACACGCTGATGGCCTGCCCCAGATGTCAGGGCATCTGCCTGCAAATTCAGAACCAGGCCAGTGCCCAGGGAGAGGCCAAAGGCTGTATTCTGGGCATCCACTGAAGCCTGGGTCAATGACAGGTACTGTAAAGGCCTGCTCTTATACACCTTTGTGTAATGGTTTCTTCTGAGGCTCCTGTGGTAAAGAGGAGTGGAGTTTATTATGCTTTATGAATAAGGAGGAATGCAGTAAGCCTGACTCACAAATCTGTTCGCGTAACAGACACTAGCTAACTGAGGTTGATTTGCTAGTTCTGATGATAGGTGGCTTTATGGCTTTTTAAGACTTTGAAGTTGCAGATTTCATTGTCAACTACAAATGCAAATGCTGTCATGTGATGTGATTTTTCACTCCTACATCAATTAAAATTCTGTGGTAACTATGGATTCTAAACCTCCAATCAGTACCACATGTTAGTAAGTACAAGAGGACATAGTTTATCTTAAACTGTATTTGATTAAATGAAATCCCAGCCTTGTTACATCCTAAGGCTCTCCTTAGTAACTGCATAGAGTATAATACAAACTCATTAAAATATTCATAAGTTTTCAGGTCCTGGGCGTTTAACGGGTTAAAGGCTTAATTTGGCAGCTCCCCACTCACCACCACCACCACTACCTCCACAACCCCCCCCCACGACTAATTCATAACAATAATGTGCAAGCCCAGTTAATGCCTGGAATACTGTTGTCACCAAACTAACAGATGCCCCTGTAAGAGGATGGATTAGTGACTGTAGCAGCAAGTGACTGTAATAGAATGCAGTCTTCGTTTGTCATATCCTTTACCCTTGTAGCAGGTCCTGCCTGAAACACACTTTGTCAAAGTGCCAACCCAAGCCATTAAGCACCTCAAAACCAGGATGTGTGTCAGTGCACTTCTAAAAAATGATAATTGATATAGATTTATGTATTGATTGTCTATTATTTCTCAAGTGAAAATTAATCTAATCTTAGTCATCCTTCCTTCATGGCACTCCAACACCGGTACTGGTGGTTCAGATTCTTGCCTGAAAGCAGTGTCATAGTAATTAATATCTTACCTTCACCTTCAGCCCCGCACAGTCTGTCCATCAGTGCAAAGGCTGATGAAATGGCTCCATTACGGCCTAGTTATCATACGCACATGCTCACGTGCTGATTATGCGAGTTCTTTTAATTCTTCGAACCTGCGCCCACATTTGTCTGCCACTATCCGATTATGTATGTTGTGTCTTGAAAGCTGTCACTGGAAAGCGTATGTCAGAACGTGGAGATAAGGCGGAAGTGTAGAAGTGTAGGAGGATGGATTATCACATGAGCCTCTAACTTTTCCCTCCCCCTCTTTTGCTGATACAATTTTCTCTTTGAGGTGAGACAATAAATCAAGGGGAGGTGAGGGAGAAACTTGGTTTAGTAAAAAGCCAGTACTTGTGAAAATGAATTGCACAAAAGCCAAGCAAAGTTCTCTTTAATGAAAATTCTTTGCTGTCAGCATATTGTATCAAGGTATCAAGCACAGTGTACCAAAATGTATCAAAATGCTGGGATTGAGAGACTGAATAAAAGTTTAGGCTTCTGGAGTAGATACACGTTCCCCTAACTCAGTGGTTTTCAACCTCAGGAACCTCTCTCTCTTTCTCTCAGTCATAATGTAACATAAGCTTTGTTTCCCATTTTTTTAATATTATATTGTGGATGCACTTTAATACAATTTTGGACGTGTCTATGCCAAAATCAACTTTATATCCACCTTTTAAATATTACTTTTCCTTCTTTTGTCTTGTCCTGATCTTTAGAATCTTTTTCTCCCCTAATGCAAGTGAGAAAAAAATACTTTTAAAAATATGAACCAAAGAGTCTTGCTAGCTTCTCCTCCACCTTCTGTCCAGTGATTTGTTTATAGATTTGGAGGTGGATGCCTGATGCACCATGCTGTGACACACTTTAGCTTTTTTTTCATACTTCTATGCTCTGCTGCTGATCCCGCATTGCTCCACGCACAGCTGTCTCCTGTCTCCATAGAAATCAATGGGAGGCAAAACTAATTTCACCTTACTCCACTATAATGTAACTGCTGTGTAAGAGTGCAGGACCAAGGTTAGGAAGCACTGCCCTAATTGAATTGTTTCTTTCTCTCTTTCTTCATGTCCATCGCTGCAGCTATGGAAGGGGAGTTGAAGGATTTACCCCTTGCAGACCTTGCTGAGTCCGGTCTCTGTGTTGACCTTATGCTTCCTTTCATTTCACTCTTTCCTTCCACCTCAGAATGCAGAATGATCAGGAGCCCTACAGGTCGGTACTGCCATTTGGCTGTCCCTGTCTCATCATACTGAGCAGCCCTGATTAAAAAGGCTGTCCCTGAGGGTTAATCAGCCCGTTCTGCTGCCCTTCAACCCACTGACCTCCGCAATCTTCTCCTGTACTACCTCCGGCAGGGCATGAGAAAACAGCTAAGTCCTACCATGAACAGAAAGAGAGAGAAATTGATGTTAGCTTTCCACATCACATCCTAAAGACACTGTAGGGTGAGGGAGATAAAACCTTGCTCTTCAAGCATATAACCTCCATGCTCCATCAGTATCTAAACCCATTTGCTATGGCTTTGCTCCATGCATGGCCTGCTTCAAAGCAGAGGGTCAGTGCTTGCTTGTTCTCTCGTCTGTCAATGGCAAGACAGTGCAGTACTTCAAAGGGGCAGTTCTTTTGATACGCTGAAACTTTTTCCATGCTGCTTCTGATGCAGTTCATGAAGAACGCTATTATTAAGGATGTAATTTTTTTAAATGTAATTACCCGTATTATGAATAACAACTTTATTATTATAAGAAGTGGGAAATGTAACATTATCATGATAAATTACAATGCGTTTCTGAGTATCATGACCGTCATTGATACTTCTACAACACTGAAACACTGCATGTATCAGAAGCAGATTTAGACTAATTAGAGAGACCCTGGAAATGACTACAAACAGTTTATAGTATACTCAAGTATAGTCACTTTATAAACTCCATTATTAGCATGTGTGATATAACTGCATTCAAATCTCAAAACATGCTTTTATCAACCATATGTTATATATGATATTAAAATGTTGACCTCATTATTTAAAAATGTGATGTTTCGGCCTACCTTCAAGTCAGTTGCCTATGGTTTAAGTTGGGTGTGGCAACTTTTCCTTGACGTATTACCCCATTATACCATTATGTTACTTTGCTTATTTCTTTTTTTTTTTTTTACCAATTGTTAGATTTTTTCAATTGTTGTTGTATTTTAATGCTGTAAAAGAAGGAGATGAATCTTTGTCGTAGTCAGTTTTCCATAGCCTTTTTACAATGTGGTGCATTTAGTCCATTTCTGCTTAAAGGCAAATACCCTGAAACATTTTGCATATTGTGAAATTATCTTAAACTATTATGATGTTATTTTTTTTCCTAACATATAAGTTTTGCTTTAGTACATGTTACTTTCCCTGTGCTGCAGCAGGCAGTTTGTAGAACACATCCAAGTCTCCCTTCTGGCTTGTCCTGAATGACTGCCTGGCAATATGTGGTTTGACTTACAGTATTCTCCCTAACTGATATACAACTGCGGTACACCAGGTGCAGCAGGATCTGCAAATGTAATCATTTTTGCCTCTCGGTGAGTCTAAACAGTAATGCATGAAGCAGTATGCAGAGGGAATCAAGAGTGAAATTGTATTCATAAAATATTTCCCATAGGTCGTATACAATCTCAGATGATATTTCAGTTGGAATATTGGGCCAGGATTTTTCCAGGTACTTGCTACCTTTGTGCCTCAAGTTTCCCAACAGTTTAACGTTTTCAGGAAGGAAAAGAAAGATGGTGTACATGCTGTTAATTAAAGTGTGAAATGAATGAAATAGGATCGGGAGCTGCCTGGCAAAGTTAGCGTTTTTATTTTAAGGTTCATTTTTTTGGGATGGGTTTGATTAACTGTGGAGTTGTTCTCACACTTATTAAGTGCCCGTGCATTAATCTCTCTCTTTGTTCTGTAAGAAATCACATTTTCAAAGATAGTTTCCCAATTCCAGATCCCATTTCTCAGGGATGGCAGGGTACAGCTCACAACATACTTCACAGGAGATAAGACCGCACCTTTCTCTGTGTATCCATCACTCCATAAAGGCCTTCTGGAATATGGGTCTGTGTTTTGTTCCATTTGTATGGTTCAATGCAGAAAGGTCAACATGTTTCACACGTGAAGCTTTGACTCAACAATACGCTGCTCTCTCCATGGATGCAGTCTTTCTGTATATTTCATTTACTGGAAAGATATAGATATCCTTCATGAGCTCTTCTGCATGCACTTTTGAACTCTCCTTCCTGCATGAACTCTTGTGTTTGTTTCTAGTGACTTTAATGCAGCTAATTAGTAGTTCTAAACTGAAAGTGATTATTAAGTGAAGCTGCCCCTGAGAAAGGAAAGGAATGAGTTAATCGAGTGGAGCTTATCTCAGAAACAACCTGATGTCTTTTTGTAGCAGTAACCTTGACGCTATAGATAATGTAAACAGTAATCACAGCCAATGTCAAAGGTAGATTTCCCATAACCCCCACTTGACTTTTAAACGGCTGTGCATACGCTGCTGTCTTTATCTGGGATTTGATGGATGGCTGTTGATATCATCCTGAGCTTGTTGCCCTCTCCCTGTGATATTATATCTGCATGCATTGAATCATCCATCAGGGAGAAAGATCGTCTGCTTTCACATCAATCCTACTGTTGCGACAGAAAGAGCACATAAATGTCATTTGCATGTATCACCTTCGTGTTGCAACACTTGTTTGCCTTAGTAAATAAAATCTCAAGAAGAGAATGAGGAGGGCGGGCAGTCTGGAATATGGTGGCAAGGAGAAGAGCGTCCACCCCAATGGTGGGAGCCTTGTGGTCTTAAGAGTTGTCAGAAATGTTGTTTGATTGGTTGAATTGTGTATTGTGTTAATTCTTCATACAATGTCTTTATGCATGAGATTTGCATTGGTGCACCATATAGAATATTTTTGGACAGAAAACATAGAGCACAATCCGATAGGCTCTTGAAGCCACTGTTTTTTTTTTTTTGTTGTTCTTTTTTTATTAAACAGTGAAATAATTGTGGAAATACACATGACGGAACCAGTTGAAGTTCAGCAGTCTTAAAATCCATGTAACATCAGTGGAGCAAGTAAAAAGCCTCAAATAGACGGCTCTCTCAAAACGTTGGACTTAAAAAAAACTGGAAGACATTTTTGACTGGTTGGGTTTATAAAACTCTGCAGTGCTTTGTAGGTCTGACTTCAAAATTGCGGAATGCTAGATTGGCCAAAAACAAAAGCTACATGAAAAAAAAATTAAACTGTGTTGTCTAAAGCTGCCTTGCAACCTGCTCCATCTGTCTGTAGTGAATGACTGTAATCATGTAATGACATTTAAAAACCTGTTAAATAATAGATAAGCTCAATTTTAATATATTAAGAATGAATCAATACTGTGTTTATGCCTCTATCTTTTAAAGTTACTGATGTCCCAGCAGTAATCGCATAGTCATGCCCTCTCTCCCATCCCTGCTGTCCTAAATATTATTGCACTGAGAATAACTCTTTAAGTCCACCTTCAGCACAGCTTAGATTTTTGCAAGGTTCAAAGGCTGTTTGGCTGTTCCAGGCATTCCCCCTCTCTGAGTTCATAGGGAGACAAGTCTCTGAGCCTTAAGACACCCATAAAAAGAGCTTCAGACCTCAGATTCCAGACTAGACACTCGGCCCCAGGGCTTTGGCACATAGGGACTATTCACCCTTCGCGCCACCAAAACCTGCCTGCGGTCCCTGTTCCTGGAGGAAGCTGGTAAAGTGTGCAGTGACTGCAGTGGTAGTTCATTAGGTGAGCGTCCAGCACCCTCGTAGCCTCCAAAAGCAGTGTTTTGGTACATTACAGCTCTGCTACCCAACCGGGGGAGCAGGGCAGCATCATCCGGGCAGTGGTTGACGCAAGGGAATAGGTGGCACATGTCTTTGGAGTGATCATAGAAGTGTGCAGGTCCTTGCGCCAGTGGACCCACATATACTGGAAGGTCAGTATATGAGTTCAGGTAGGTGGAGTAATGTCTGTGCACTACTGTAGAAGACCGACGCAGAGCTGCTGCATTCTGCAGAATTGCCTCTCGGTAAGAAGGAAGGCGGGTGGACTGTGAGTACTTCAGCTTCTGGGGCTTGTATGGGTAGGAGCCCATATGGGCTGGATCCAGATAGGCTGGCTCAACTGCCATGTTGTAACAAAGGTTGTTACCAGCACTACCATACATCTTTGAAGGCTTGGGGTTAGCTACCACTACTCGAGGGAACAAGTCAGGCATGTTGATGTGACCAGAAGAGGATGCAGAAGTGGAAGGTTTTTCATCTACGTGCCGGAGCCTGTCACCACCCCATGTGGCCCTGAGGAAAGAGGCACGACGGTTCAGTTTCTCCTTCCCCAGGAGAGGAACATCATCCATTTCTGGCTCCAAGTATGGTTTCATACAGGAGTTGCAGCTGGCACTGGGCCTCTGGTAGTGGCTTCCCATGCAGGGTGTGGTATGAGCATGGTTATCCAAGAGGTGATTGGCTCTAAGTTCAGCCAGACACGATGCCGGTTCATCGTAATCATTCCTGCGACGGGTTTCTGGTGATGGAGCCACATAGCTTTGGGACCTCTTCTTTCGACCTAGACCTTCGGTATACATCTTCCGGCTCTCAGGTTCCTGTTGTTCCACATAGATGTCAGGGACGTGGAACTCACGGTAAGGCAGGAAGGGGGAAGTTGTGTGCTGGCAGGCCTGGTTCTCCATGTACAGCCTGCCACTGTGATGGGGTTTTGGAGCTGTGGGTGGTGGTGGGTCCCTCATAGCGATATGGGGACTGCTTAGACTAGAAATGGGTAGTGTCCGTTCATATATATGGTGGTGACTGGTCCGTGCAGGTAGAGTGTATCGTAGAGGAGTAGGCCTTGTGACAACCCGAGGCTTCTCGAGCAAGGGCTGAGTAGCACTATCTCCATAATGCATGGGGAAAGTGGGAGTCAGTGCCCTTTGGGGGTAGGGTGCATGGTTGTCTGTGACACTGGAGATGTACGGCAATCGGCCATGAGTAGAATCAGTGCTTATCAAGCGGGTAGGCAGACAAGGTTTCGTAGCATCTGGACCTCGGCGACTCCAGTGCTCAATGGTCTTAGTGGCATTGTCCAAAGAGTTCTCCACTCTGGCAGAGGATACAATGTCCTTGGCCGTCTTGAGCATCTTCAGCATATTGGCTTGGGTGTAATTTGTGGTGACATCAGGGCTCTGCATGCTTCCATTGTGATCTGTATCCTCTACACCATTGAAGCAGCTGTAAATACCCTGCAAGGAAGCAATAAGGAAACAATAACCAGATATGAAGTATCTAGTACAAAGGTGTATACATAATAACGGTAATACATAAAACTTGTATTACTTTTATTTCTGCCTAATTTCTTTATGAAATTGTGTACTATGCTGATTTCTTCACTTTGATCATGTCAATATTTTGCCTGCTCGCACATGCAGCTTAGATTTACTTGGGGAACTATAAGATAAAAAGTGTTTGGCCCTTTTTTTAGGGAACTGCTTATAGGGTCTTAGATTTGCATTGAAAGCTAGCATGCATCAAAACAGTGTATAAAACAAGCCAGTGGAAAAGAAGCTGACCACATAATTTTTCTGCTGTCTCATTCTACCTAATAAATTTAACTTTCAAATTTGATCTGAGAGTGAAATGCTTAATTTAATCATCTGTGTCAACAGATCCACATGATACTTTCTTAATGCAGCTATTAATATTCTATTTAAAAAATGGAACAACACAGTTATGCTGAGGATCCAACTTTTTTCAGTCATTTAGAGTGCCTTTGACCTTTTCCCATGACGTCTATACCTATTTCCTTCAAAAATGAAACACAAAACACAAAAACTTTGATGTTGCGCATTCTTTTCTTTTGCGAAATAGGAACTGCAGGGAACATCGACAGGTGTTTAGAATCTTTTGTACTATCACTAATGATCTAAAACCCTGATGTATTGATTTAATATACAGTAATGAGCCTTTGAGTTTCCTGAGCCTTTAAGTCATTTATAAAAATTACTTACAAAAAGGAATGATACGAAGTGTGAATTTTAAAATCACAGCATGTCATTAAAATCTTCTAGACTTTTGAAACCCAAACTGAAAAGTTCTGCACCATTACCAGCTGTAACTTTACTTTAATCACAATATTCTGAGTATTCATTAAAAGTCCAAGATTAGGCTTGAACTCTGTTAATGGACGCAACTGTTTATGTATGTTTGAAGACTTCTTGTTTGAAAACGTCTGATGCTGTGATCCCAAAACCTGGCTTGATAATCACAACAAATAATAATTCCTATTTATGACTTGCTGTGTTTTAGGGGTTGATTAATGTAAAGCATGCATAAAGTGTGTGTTGTTGTTTTTTTGTTTGTTTGTTTTGCTTAACTAGTTGTAATATTGAAAAATAGATTATAAAACATTCATAGAAGTGAAAACCCATCTGCTAAAAGTACTCACTCTACTGATGGCCAGTAGGAAGTCCAGGCGATCAGATCTGCGGACAGAGTGGCGTAATTTCCAGTAGAGCAGGTGCTCCCAGGCAAAGACCAACAGGCTAAGGCCCATTGCCACTAGCAGCATGTAGAAAACTCCTGCCATGTTGTCAATGTCCAGCTTGGAGCTCATCACTTCTTTCTTCTCATTGCGGCAAATCCCAGTCAGCCACACCGTCTGCAGCTTCTGTGTGTCGCCTGGAACACGAAGCAGATTTCTCAGAGAGGGAAATCAGGGAGAGTTTATTGTCGTCAGTTAACTGCAAGTGGTTTCTTGTAGCATGGTCATTTTATTTTCATGACATTTTCTTGGCTTGTGTTCCACGGCTGTTATGTTGATAGATGGCTCACATGTTTTTTTGCACAGAATGGAGCAATTTGCTGTGAATGTAATACTTTATAATCAGCCTAAATTGCCTTTGAGAGTTCTCTTTAGAGAATTAAATGAGGTTACCATCAGCAAGGAACTGAAGGAGAGCGAGGTCTATGGGCCGTTTCCAGCGCGAGCCCTTCTGTAAGGCAATGCCGTAGCCTGTAGTGGCAAAAACCTTGCCACTGCCAATGGTCACCAGCTTACAGCCCTCGTCTTTACCAGCCATGTAGTTCAGCACTGCTGCATCGTAGATGAAGGCATCAAGCTTGCTGTTCATATAAAAGAGGAATCACTTAGGAAATTTACAGCGAAAACAATGTCATTAACAAATGTCCAACAGAATAAGGCAGAGAGAATGTACCCAGTTTTGAGGCTGTTGAGGGCGTCCTCCACACCCTTCTGGTTATATTTAACCATGTGTGAATGCATCTCAGGGTAGTTGCTTCTAATATTTCGCTCTGTGCTTCCGTTAGGCACTGTCCCAAACCGAAATGGTGGATACTGCTCCTGTGGCTTCTGGAACTGAATCACACAAAACGTGTCACACAATTAATATGTTAGAGGAACAAACGAGGGGTTTACTTTGAAAGCTAAGTTGATTTTAAACCCCACAATCACCTCAAATGTAATAGCTGCTTTAGCTGAGAAAGCTGAGCTGTTGGAAAAAAGATTGATTTTTGACTCTAAGCTGGATTTCTGTATGTGGATTTACTTTAAATTTACTCTTTGTCTTTGCGCTTTCATCCAAGGATTCTCAGGACTCCGTATCTCTAAGACTTCATATGTGATCTGCAAAGCTAAATCCAAGCAGTTGTGAGAATTTAACCGGGCCTAATCCTTAAAGTGGAAGGAGAGGAGGAAAAAAAGCAATATAGAGATAAAAATCAGGCTGGAGACGGCTGGTCATCATATCTTCAGTCTCTCTGCCCCCGAGTGCTTCTCAGTCAATTAAGTGGTCAGCTAAGGTTACACACTCAATAATTTCCCTGATTGTTAATTTCAACATACCGCTGATAAGGCCACACAATGAACAGAAATGAGCTCTGTTGCAAGGCCAAGTGGTCCAAGACATTTCAATATTACTTTTTCCTCTCTTTGTCTCCTTGTAAAATGTCTCCATGCTTGCCTGAACGCAATTCTGCCCTTGTTCATTAAAAGAAGGCATTAGTCGAACATCAGGGCAACGTTACTAGTAAAATAGCGCCTCGTAATTACAAGGGATAGCATTGTAATGTAGGTGAACTTGCTTTTGACAGTGGAGTATACTGCACAAAAATCTATGCCTGCAACTGAAAATGATCCATCAGTGGAATACAACAATTTCACCAGATAAAATTAATTGAAACAAGTACAAATGTCTAGTATTAGGCTGAAAAATCAAAAGCCTTTCTGTAAAGTAAAAATTACATGCATTTAATCCCTTACAGTAATAATACTCTAGTAAGTCTTTATTGTTAAGACTCCTTCCCATGGGTCTGTTTTGCCATAGCACTTTTCGACACATGCCTTACACATGGTGCAGTAATGGCAGTGTTTGGCTGGTTGCTTTCCACATCAGTTGGATGGCTCCTTCCTGCCAAGTAGGCAGTTCTTGGCCACATTAAGTGACAAAACCAACAAATTCACAGGCAATGAATAAAATGGTTGGCTTGAAAGATTACACAAACATCACTCAGTCAATTATTCATGTCCAATTCTAATTTAAACACTAGACAAATTAACAATTCTACATAAACCACTCTATACAAAGCATTGGATGTACTCAACGTATTCAGCTCTTGTATTTGTATTTAATGTGCTTGTTCTTTTCTGCTGCTTTGAGATCTCGGTGGAGGTGCTGAAACAAATTGTTTTGGAACTAATTTAAATAAAAAATAGCAACATATGCATAATGAAGCAGCTGCTAATTACTTAGTTAATTAATACAGTCACTAGAAAAGTATTTACCAAGGATTGGTATAAAAACATGTTTTTCTTTTGCATTCCATTTGTCATCTGTGAACACACCACAGCACATCACACAGTGTGAACAGCGCAAAATTGTTCTTTGGATTTAATCCATTCGCCAAGTGAAGCAGTGGGCATCCAGGAACGCAGCGTGTAGGAATGGTACCTTGCTCAGTGGTGCTGCCGGCAGTCCTGGGATTCAAACCAATAACATTCTGATTGTAGGGGCAACTCTCTAACCACCCCACCAGCTGCCTCTAGCGGGGCGTATTTGGAAATAGCTAGACAACTGTTTTTTGTCCAATTAAAAGGGAATGTAGAACAACACATGACAATGCATTAGTGTTCACTGAAACGGCAAAATGCACCCTTACTGCCAAATTAGCAAACACATATAGCCCTTACCTGCCTTCATGCCAACAATGCAAGTAATTCAATAAACATGCTGCTGAAAGATAACCAAGTAGGTTTGCAATATTTAGTCCATATCTCTCAGCACAGTCTATTTCCTAAGGCAATATGCTGCCCTTGAGCCGTTTGTTTTTAAAGTTGTGCCTCCCCAGGCTTTCCCCAGGCCTAAATACACACACAATAATTCTAGCAGCCTGAGTTGATCATATTGAACCTTTGGGGAGAACTTCAGTCATATCAAAGAGCTCTGTGGTTTGTGCGATAGAAGCTCAAGTCATTTAACTGCTTCTTTGATTGGACTACGAGGCATGAAACATTGAAACACTGCTTTAATATTCAGGCTTCGTATTGGTACAGATAACGTCCTCATCTCTTCTGCTACATATTGGTTTTATTGTAGAACTGGACATGGGACCTGCGAGAGTGTGAGAATGTACTGATTTAATTTATTGTTGGATTAGCAGTGTTTTAATTTAAAACTCATTTTAATGAAAATGAAGACCGTTTGGGGTGCTTAAACGTCTGAAGGATTCGTGGCTTCTTTTGTATGTAAGCCTTTGCACATTTAATAACTCTAATCGCCCCTCTGTCGGGCAAATATTATTTCACTAAGGACGGAAAGACACTCTCCTCTCTGTCTGGGCTGGAGGGAGTGCAATTCAATAGAGAACGCAGAGAGAATCTGTAATGAGTTTGCAGGAGTTGTAATGAGGCATGGACAGGTTGGTCTTTTTTCCTTGGAAAGTTCTTAATCCCAGCATGCCAAAAGCAAAGCGTCTAGATGTCAAGATTTGCTTGTCATCACTGGTCTAGAGGGTTCAATTACAGTTGCACAGTATATTATAATATTATGGCAATATTGATGGCTGCAGTGCTGATATATCAATTCAAAATATGCAAATAAGCACCTAACAGTGTTTTATTGCATGCTGTGAGCAACCTGACCAATCTAAGATCCGCCATTGTTTTGCTTGATAAATTAATTTGCATTCACATAATCCAACAAATGATGCACAATCTGTGTATCATGTCAAGTCACAGGTTCATGGATACGTTTTAATCTATCATAAGGCATGTTACAGTTACAGTATGTATTAGCATATTCCCAGTTATAATAACTGGTCTACATTGGGCAGCACTAGCATGGTTTTTGCAAATTCTGCACTTTTTGATTAAATTAAGCATATCAGTCTTCTTGTTGCAATCAAATAATGTTTCCCCCTCCATACACACACACACACACAGACACACATACACACACCCCTCCCTCTTTGCAGGATGTCTCCATGATTCATACACAGACATGAATATTTGATTTCCAGTCATGGGATGATTTTATGGCTTGTGACAGCTTCACCCCTCAGACTGACATTGGTGTAGAAACTGAACCAGAAACCAAAAACTATTGAAGGAAAAAAGTCAAAGAAAGTCACCAGCCTCACTTACCTTTTTGTCACTCAGTCCAGAAACGGTGTCAATGTACTGCTCCTGAATCATGAAGGCAGCCAGGTTGGCTGTGTAGCTGGCCAGGAAAATGACAGCAAAGAAGGCCCACACCAGTACCATGATCTTACTGGTGGTTCCCTTGGGGTTCTCAATGGGGACTGAATTGTTAAAGACAATCCCCCACAACAGCCACACTGACTTCCCGATGGTGAAGGTTGGTCCACCAGGATCTTAAACAAAGAGGATATGTACATATATATGTATATACTTTTTCTGGAATATTTGTGTAGTACAATATTTTGTAGTACAAAGGCTCTCAAAATGCGTGTTAATTAACCTACTGTATCTTGATCAGTTAAGAAAATAAAGCTGGCGATTTTAGAGTGGGTAACATTTAAAAAATTAACTCTCCAGAAAATACTTTGTGCTACACCATGGTATAAACACAAAATGCTGTGGTCAGTAAGAAATGTGGATATAAATAGTAAAGAAAAATGAAATAAAATTACTACTGACGTTGTCTACTAACTAAACAAATAGTGCTCTATACTGAGTCTGTTATTGTACATAACAGCAACATAAGTAGTGATACTGCACATGACTATTTCACATAATAATGATAATAAAGATATTGCACATAATGATGACGACTTTGCACACAATAAGAACTTACTCATCTGTGTAGCAGCAGGTTACTGCACAGATTATTGCATGTATTGTGATTGGGGGAGGAGTTACGGAATCTGAAGTGTGAGTGTTTGATTGGGGGAGAAGTTATAGAGTCTGAAGGGTGGGTGTGTAACAGGGGGAGGAGCTATGGGGTCAGAAGGGTGGGTGTGTGACAGGGGGAGGAGTTATAGAATCTGAAGGGTGCGTGTTTCATAGGGGGAGGAGTTATAGAGTCTGAAGGGTGGTTGTGTGACAGGCTAGGAATTATGATGTCTGAAGGGTGGGTGTGTGACGGGGGAGGAGTTACAGGTGGCAGAGAGGAGGAGAGACTATCTGTGGCATTGAGTGGTGCACTTTATGCTGGTTAGTCTTTGGCTAAAAGTGCATCTCTGTTGACCACAACAGTTTTCTTTATTTTACTAAATTGTAGTATAAAAGCAATAGAATCTTGAGTTATTGTGTTATTGCAAATAACATATTTCTTGTTTGTTTTTTAAAGAAAAATGTGAAGCGTTTCTGCCGCATAAATCAGGGCATTAGGGCTCAGAAGAATTGCAGTCACATGTAGGCATATTTGCATGCGCTTGCACGTATGTCTGACCTAATGTGATATTAACACACCTGAGAGTGTAGCTGGATGCCAGAAGTTACAATGAGTCCAAGACCACTGAAAGCTCTTTTTTTTTACTTCAGTGGTTTTCTGTGTAATTTGAGATTAATGGTCCTGTTCTGTTAAACTAAAAACTGTAGTAAGAAAATAGAGCGGAAACATTAGATGGAGACTGAGAAGCTCTAACTGCACATGAGAATTATCTTTTTGATCAGACACAGGCTGAAGTTCCAGACCGGTATGTTCAGACCATTACGTTTGGCATCTTTGAGAGCTGTCCCCATTTCTGGAGTGAGATCAGGCGTGGTGAGCACTCACCTTTGGCACTGACCAGGCTGCGGTTGTACCCTACGGGGCTGCAGTACTCAAACACAAACACGGTCACCGCCACCACGGTCAGACACATCACGAACATCATCACCCACACCGCAGGACTGTAGGGCTCTGGGGGAGGAGGAATATTAGCATGCTCTCAAAAACATGGCATTAACAACAGCAGATGAACAGAAATAACTAAAAATATGTCATTAACTTACCAAACAATGGAGCTGATACAAGGCTAGCTAAACGCTGCACACTAAAACAACTTTCCCCTAAGCTACAATGTTGCACATCATTTTGGATATACACTGTGTATTGCGGCCTTTTTGGACCATTTCTTCCAAAAAAAAAAGAAAATATAGTTTTTGATGAAGGTTGGTGTAATTGCTCTGTTTTCTATGACATTTCACATCAGTAAATGTCTACCACTGGCAGCCAGCAAAGGCAGCTGTGGGGTCTAGAAGAAGGGCAATTCTCACCACTGTTGACTATATCTATACTGTGGCACCTGCTTCAGTGTGTGCTCTGGAGTAATATATACCCAAAAAGGCAGAGGGAGAGACAGTTCCATTGCTTCTGGCCACCATCACACTGATTCCTGTCTCTACAAACGGCACAGAGAAGTCAATGATCTCAGAGCGCTCCTCGTTTATAGTAAGAGAACCAATGGCCATGTCTGCTCTCTTGTAGACCACCTGAAAAAGAGAGAGAAAAAAAGAAGACACTTATTATAAGGTGTAAAGCAGTGGAGTACCCCCTGCCCTGCTCATTTTAGTGTTTACACACTCATCTCAACTCAAGAACAGCTGGGTCATTAACTGATTAGTTAGATCAGTTGTGTTGGGAGAAGGAAAAACACTAAAATGCACAGAGTAGGGGGCACTACTGGAGTGATCAAGAACAGAATTTTTGAATAGGGTAATTGATGATAGTCATGACAGCTCTATTCAACATAGCCTTCACTGAAAATGGAGTTAAATGTAATTCCTACATTTATATTGCAATCATGTTTGATGCAATGACATTTAAGGAGGATTACTTCTGCCTGAGAACATGTTCAAGTAATGAAGAATGACCTTAAACCTTCAGGACTGTAAATCTATGGTTTCTCCTCTTAGACTGACCCTTACTGCTTTTCTGTATTTTTCATTATCTGGGAGCATGTTATTTAACATCAGTAATAATCTGACATTTGACAGCATGTAATGTTACACCTCACATTTCACAATTGATTTATATTTAGAAGGTTGGTTGCATGTGCATTTCTTTTAAACAGCTTCTACCTGCATTTTAAATATGTTATTCAGAGCCAGACTGACAGACTACAGTGACCTTGTATGTCTTTGTCTGAGAACACGTAGTTTAAGCACCAGCTCAAGTTATCACTTCAGTCTGCGTCAAAACTTAATAAGCACAATATATGCAAGGGGGGGCGCCCAACTTCTCAGACACAATACATCTGACATTGATGTGAATGATTTTAAGTTAAAATGCCAGTCACAATGTCTGCCTTTATGCTCCGTTTAATGTCAGCTATTCATTTCCTTGTTCAAACTGCTACTTGGGCTTTGACGTCATAGGGGCCATTCACTGTCTCCATTCGAATAGGAACCCATTGGTGGATTAAATAATCATTTCTCCATTACTGTTTAATTCTGTACTTTAGCTGATACTCCAGATCAAATCCATCAAGAAGAACAACGATGCACTTAAATGCCATCTTACCTCTCCAATCATGCCATTCCAAATGCCCCGGACGAGCTTGCCATGCTTGCCATTGGTTACAAGATAGAGGTCATAGGAGAACTTGATGTTGCGGGAAAGTTTCTTCAGAATGTCGATGCAGAAACCTTTACAGCACAGTTTGGTGTATGGCTCGGTATGTCCAACGATCCTATAGGAAAAGGAAAGAACATTACTTCTTAAAAGTAAATGTGTGAAAAATTCCTTAAATGAACCACTTTCGGTTCGTCTTGTGCAAAACATTTTTGAAGTTTAGAGTACATAATGGTGTAATTTAAGTTTAAGCTTTTTAACCATGTCAAACTATTGAAAGGTTTGAATTGCGTTCCCTGGAGTGATGGAGCTCCACCCAAAACATTTGAGGTGAGCTGGTGTGGAGTCTGTGATTCAGAAATCATCAAACATCAATATTGGATGTCACTAGTTCTTGTGGCTGAATGTAATCTAATCTTACGGCTATATTCCAACAGGTGAGTAAATGATGTTACTGCTGCAAAGGAGTTACTAGTTCCCTTTTATTAGCTTTAATTTTACAAGAAACACTAAAAGTGCAGGTACCAGGTGCCAGTTTCCTGGACATGGATCTAGGCCTACATCTTGGAAAAATTTTCTCTGCCAGTAGAAAGTCTTTTTAGTCTTGGCTTAAGCTAATCTGGGCCTGAGAAACGGATGTATAGTATATGTATACAGTTTGATATTGCTATATGAACAATACCTCATAACTCTAAAATTTTCAGTAACTTTACAGAAGAAGTAAAATTGTTTTTTCAAGCAGGGTCCTCTGAGTCTAATCTCAGAAAAGCTTGTTATTGGTTTCATCAGTGACCTTCCACTGACACAATGAAGAACTGCATTGCACGAGTGATCATATATTTTTACAACACTTCGTCTTTGTGTTATTTAGTCTTGAAAGCGAGCCAAGAAATAATTTAATGCTGTAGCATAAACACCACCGGACCTCATTATATTCTCAATTTTCAACTCCTGCTCTAATTCCAGAACAGTGGAATTGGTTCATTTCACTGTTCTCTGGTCTCTGGTGCTCTGCCTAGTGCCAGTTTAGCCTTTAAGCCTTTTGTGCTGCATGCTTCAAATAGGTCAGCCACAAAAAACGTTCTTTCTTCATCGTCATCATCATTATTCGCAACTTTCTGTGTGCTAGTTGTCTAATTTTATAATTTGATGCTTGTTGCCTTACCATGGCTGGGAAATATAAAAGGGGCTGTTTTGTGTGAAATGGGACAGAAGCACTTTGAGCAGTGGCTGCACCTCAATAATGACACTGTTTATGAGGCCTGGGCTTATATTATGTTGATTATGAATCTGCAGTGCATGGCTGATAGATGATATGAATCAAATGAACATTGAGCCATGAGGACAGGATAGCAGAAGCTCCGATAAAATCCATTTAGATAGCCTGATGGCGTCAGTGGAGGCATCGTGTTGTTTCTGCTGAGGAACGGAGAATAGCATCATGTTCCACAGCCGTGACCGTGCAGCTTCTACTACAGTTATAGCTCAGCTTTGGCTGCCTTTCTCTCTTAACCTTCAAGTGTACACACACACACACACACACACACACACACACACACACACCAGGACCCGGATTCAAACCCCCAACCATGGAGGTGTGAGGCAACAGCACCACCCA